>WYDI02024553.1:8293-133165 GCA_009867235.2 Psittacus erithacus | reverse complement strand
CGCACCCGTTCCTCCCTCCACCAAGAAAACAAAAAAAAAAAAAAAAAAAAAAAAAAAAAAAAAACAAAAAGAAAAGAAAGAAGGGGGAGGCGGGGGGGGGGGGGGGGGGGGGGGGGGGGGATACAGCTAACCCCATAGCTCATTTCCAAGCAGTAAGCTCTGCCTAGCTCCCGAACTGGTGCTTTCGAGCTGCTTGTACCCCTCACGTGTAACCATGTAACTCCCACCAGGTAAATTATTATTTATTTCACCCCAATTGGCATCAAATCATGAAGAGAAACTTCAAAAGAGAGTACGAGATCAAGAGAAATCACTATGTGTTTTAGCCAGTTGCAGGGGTTACCTCACGACCGTGAGGTAAATTCTCCCTGCATTAACCAAAAGGAAGGTCCGTTCTTCTCACCCCTCTTTGCCAAGCGTTTTACATCGCGACAAAACAACCAGGAGCACCCTCACGAGCCTGTGAGGAGCGGCGGGTGCGAGGGAAGCGCTCTCCCAGGCGGGATAACCGCCGGAACAAGCGCGCCGCAGCCGCCGCGGCCCCGGCCCCTTCCCCGCTCCCCTCCGAGGCGCGGCACGGCGGGGGGAGGGCGCCCCCTGCAGGCTGCCGCCGGTCACCACCGCTCAGGGCTGAGGGCGCCGGGCTGGAAAACCGGGAGTTTTGGTCAAATTCAGACACGCAGAGAAGCGGGGCCAGGAACGGCGTGGGAACAGGTTTAAATAAAACGGGATGCTGTGGAAGAGCAATGCGGTTAAACACACCGGACCTTAAAAATAAATAACTAAATAACCAGGCCTATTCTGCAGCTTGCTTGCTTATTTCTATACGTCTATAAAAACTATTATATGCTGAGAGCGGCTACAGTTAACCCAGGGGAAAAGCAAAGCTTCACAGAGACGTTTTAACCAACCGTTTTGGTGCTTACAGCGCCCGCTCTCGAGTTAAGCTTTGGGAGGGAGCTGCCTTCCAGTGCTTTACATTCTTACACAGTTAATTTTCCTTGAAACTATTTTTGTCTGCCTCTCTCTAAATAGGTGGTTTCTTAAGTGAGTGTTACTTAAAGGAAACCAATCTGTTTTTCAGGAAGGGCTGATGATGTCAGTCCTTTCAACTCTGCTTTCCCATAAGAATTCTTCTAGTAAAAGGAGTTTCACTCTGGGAAATAGTGAAAACTAACGGGAAAATATTTAAAGCATCTCAGGCAGCATGTTTATCAATCTTCTAGTTTTACACTTGGGTTTCAATCGCACTGCGAATGTCGCGAACGAGGGGAAGGCGAGAGAAGCCCTTTTTGGCTTTTAGAATTAAAAAAGATTTTTCAATGAAAAAATGTGTGATACTAAAATATTCCTACAGAGCTAAATATGCGTCTGAACGCAATATACAGAACGTGGCTTTTCATAGTTCTAAATTCATGTGCTCCATTTCAGCAAAGGTATTAAATCTCAAACAGAACCACTGCGTATTATGAACAGGAAAACTACACCAGCCAAATAAATACTTCAACCCCCAACAAAATGACAAGAGAAATTCAGAGAGTATTATATTATTATTGACTGGTTTTAGGAGGTGTGGATGTGTAGCTATAGGTTCAATGTGTGCTTATTTACTCTATTATTGTTCTTATATTGGAAATCCCTGCAGTCAGCCACAGAAAAAAGCCCTGAGCAGAGCCAGAGAGACTCTAACTTACGGGTGGTTCAAGAACTAATGATAGTAACAGACTGTAAATTTTCATTTGCAGAACAAAAATAATAGGAGTTATATAGAGCTTTCAATATTCCAAGAAAAGCATTCAATTTTTACAGCCAAACGCTCCTTGCTAGTCACATATATATCCTGATGATAACGTCTGCATTATCAAAGCCATAGTTCTAACTACTCACCCATTAACCCGCGCTGCCTACCTGTGAGACAGGTAAGTACCAAAACCCCATTTTAGACAAGTAAAAAGGTCACATCAGGCCATATACTACCCTAATGTTTAGCCCCACAACCAACTGATGTCATAATAGTCTTATAATAGTAAAAGCCCATAAAAGGATCCCAACCTAACTCCAATATTACTGACAACACACCCTGGCAATCCAACAGAATGACAAAAATACGATGTCCCTGGGTTAACAGGCACAACAGCCCCAACAAAACCTGTGCTAGCTATAAAGAGATAGTTCCTTTGCACCTTTTATCATCCTCTATTTAACAGTTTACTTCATTCGGCTAAAAAGAACAAAGCCGAACTATGATTCATTTGGAAATGAAATCATCCCCGCCCCTAGTAAAGGCTTACATCATGTGGGTAAACAGTTCCTAGGGTACTCTGAACAAAAAGTAAATAGATGGCCTTGCTACTATATACATAGCAAACAGTTTAATTTTGAAACGAGAGTTAAAAAACATGCGAGAAAAATATCACAGAGCCTGAGCTCTGAAAATATTTACAAGAACAAAAGCTAATCACCAGTTAACATCAATAGGTTACAATTGCTCATCAAAAAAGAAGATAACAAGCAAGGGTTCTGCTCACAGAAGCCCGGTCTCTTGGCCTCAGGTTCGAGCAATGCTATTGTAATGCGAAAGAAATATTTGCAGAAGGATTAACAGCAGTTTTTCTTTTTTATTTTTAGGGTTTATTGAAACTTTTCTGGATCGCAAAGCACATAAGAAGAAAACCAGGATGACACCAGAATACTGCCCAGAGATAAAACCAGTTTATCACAGTCTTCTCTGAAGATCGGTCACCCGATCAACAATTTGTCCCAGTGCAACGGTGCTCTTCAGGACACGATTTTTGGGTTTATTTCCATTATAATCAACTGCACTTAGAGGGATGACTGAGGAAACAGTTACTCTTCTTAAATAAAACTACAAAAACCAAGTAATTCCACACATGGGGAACACAGAGATTATTCTTCCTGTTATACAACAGAAAGCTGAGAGACAAAATCAGCTGCATAAAATTGACCAAGGGTCACAGAACGAGCTAAAAGTAAAGCAAAGAATTAAACCCGGAACTGCTCTGTCGTGAGTACTAGCCTACGCTCCTGTCACCAGACTGCTGTAACTCCTCCAAATGACAATAATTTAACATTCTAATATTATAAGGAGTTGTTACAATCTGAGTAAACACATCTTAGCTCGCTAATTAAAATAATCACCGCTCTCTGGCTAATCCAGCTGCCACACACGTACACAAAACCCCTCCACTGAAAGTCACTGTGAACTTCAGGGGTTTTCTTCCCAAGTTGATGATACATGGCTTTTTGTAAGAGGCATACACTATAGTACAATATCCTGGCTGCCTCCAGCCAGGTAACCTGAAAGATTACTGAAAGCAAAAAGCAGCAATAATATTCCTAAAAGCATTACGATATTTTACCAAATGGATTATTTTAAATCAAACTATTGTTTGGGTTGTTTTCCGAAGATTTTAAGGCAACTCTGCTAACTCCGCTGTTTAATCTCCTCAAATTTCTCACAGGAAATTTTCATATGAAGGTTTGCAAGTTACCAACACAGTCTTTGCATGCACCCAACTTCAAGCTCTTCTATACTGTGAGAAAGTGATGAGCAAGCACAACCTGTGTGAAGTTCGTCAGAAATTGAAATTACCTTTCAGCCTTCTCATGGAGCTACTGACTTAAACAGCACTCATTTTCAAGCAATGATGACTGCACAAAGATCTTGGGGGGAAAAAAGTCTGATTTACTTATTATATCTCAAGATAGGCATTTGAAAACTGACACTGTAAAACTCTTGGGACACTCCCACAAATGCTTCTCCCTTTCTCTCAGTAACTCATCCATGCACCCTACATAATCTGTCCATCACTGAGAATGCTACAGCAAATGAAATGGCTGTTTCTTCTGGGGTTGGAAAAAAGTGTCAAATCTATTCAGAACTTCAAATGCACCTAAGAGCACTGTAAGCCAACAACTCACTGCAATTTCCCTTGACACAAACCAGAATTGGTTAGATGAAAGCTACACAAATTGATAGCTCCTTCCTCCCCTGTATGTGATGTCAGCAGTTAAGAGATTGGATGTGCCACAGTAAACCTCTACAGCACTTCCCAGCCTGTTTCAAGCCTTACATGCTAAGCTGCTGTACAGTGATGTGACAGAAGAAAGTAAAATGGCAGATACTCAAATATCTCTGAGGAGGAGGAAACTACAGATCGCATTTTGGGTGTCTTCCAGTGGCTCCAGGCAGAAGAGCATGGCTCCAGAACAGCACTGCAGAAAACTACATTTAGAAAAGTCCAAAGAAAGAAGAAAACAGAAAGGCTTCTTCTGGGACAAGTCTGGTTCCTTTGATAATCAACAAGTCATAGAAATGTTCCTTTGATTCAGAAATCCAACAAAGGTTCTCTCTATGGCGTTGACTCTCTGTCTTTGCTGTCGACTACGACAGCACATAGTCGGGCTTTCACAAGCACTTCCAATCCTACTCATAATTAGGGAAGAGGGACTGTTCTTGGCCATTTTTAATACTCTCAGACTGGAAAAGGGTGGCTCTCCATACCAAACGGCTATTTAAACTTTCACTTCAATGGAAGCTGTGACTTACTCTTAATAGAAGGGAGGGGCAAGGATACAGCAAATCCTGAATCCAAACAATGCAGCTTCTAGTAGAGACCTCATGAAAGGGAAGAGCAAAAAGAACGGCAAAGATGAAACCGACAAAGCTGGGACAATGATGATATTTGAACCTTATTTAGAGGCACTCCTTCCTGTCCTTTGAGTTTGTTCAAAGCACATCCACCCCAGGAGCAGGATATACAGGTCAATTCACAAGAGATCTTTTTTCTTTGCAAATCACTTCTCACATTGCTCACAAACGCACACAAAAGTGGACAAAAATCTAAGCCATCAACTTCACATTGCCTAGCTTCCACATTTCTCCTCAAACAGTATTTATTGCGGATATCCAAATAGACTTCATGATCATCAAGACTGATGAGCAATGAGAACTTCAGATAACGGCTTTTGAATATAGACCAGATTAATGACCATGTGCTAGATGGAAACAAAACTTGAAACCCAAAGACCTCAAAACTTTCAGTTTAGAGTGGAAATTATTAACACGGCTGTGACAGCAGAGTTTACTTAAGTTGCAAAACCAGAACTATCTTTCTGAAGTATTTATACCTTGGCTCTGCATACATTACTTACTTTTTTGCACAATACCTGCAGCATCTTATTTAATGGAACTCATTTTTTAGTGGCACAAACTACACAAGCAGATAGAACGAACTAAATAAATTCTTGCAATCTCCGGTGAAATCAACTGTTAGCAAATACTACTGAAACCTGAAGCTGGAAGACCATGAAGATCTTTAGGCCAGCATCTGCAAAGGTATTTAGGAACCAAATCTTTTTGAGTCAGGCAGCTACACAGCAGGTACTGGAACACCTTAGAGGACATGGGTTCTAATGACTCAAGGGAACAGGTTTCTTGATCATGTAAAGGGAAGGAAAAGAGGAAAAAAGAGAGATTTACCATGGAGCGGTGAGCCAGAGGGGCTGCTTGACAGGCCTGGAACAGGGCTACAGCGTCCTCCTTGCTTAGTTGTCAGCTCTTGCTCGATCTCTTCCAACCCTGCACTCTTCTGGAATCGGCTCATGCGATTTACCACCCGGGGTGACATGTGTGTTCGCACACAGGGCTGGCCGCCATAAGGATTGATAGGAAAAACATGGGAAGTGCCCCGAAGTGTGCTGACCACAACCCAGCGGCAGTCATGGCTGAAGGAGATATCCTGTACCTAGAAAACAGGGGAGTGAAATGGGAAGGCAGTCACCAATGTACATGTATCTAACAAAGGAAACAGACAATCATGTTGTACACAAACACCAGTCTTAATTGGAAATACGAATAAAAACTCTAAGTTTAGGCAACAACTTGAATTTCTGCATATACACCGATGAACTTAGTAAATATTCAGCACATGTTATAAGCTGCAGTATAATACCCAGTTCAAATTGTGTGTACTTTTCAAAATACTCTGAGATTTTTCCTTTCAACAGGCCTGAACTTCTGAAAACAAATCATGCTGCAAAGTACTGCAGAAAGCCACGATTTTCAAAGAGAATTTAGCTCCAAAAAGAGTTGGGAAATCATTTCAATTACATCTTTTGTTATTTGCTCCTTTAATTATTGGCTATTACCCAAAGAGGGAAAAGAGAAGGATGAGAGGAAGAGCACGATCTCACCACTAGGCCTGATTTTGACAAACACTGGCACTCAAAACTGTATTTTTAGTCAACAGAAATACCATGTCCTATGCAACTTAATAAACCAAGAATCGATGGCCAGTATTTTCAGGAGCTGTCTGTAATGGTCTCTGATCTTGCTACTGTCAGTGTATCCCTCAGGGGAACTACCATTCATCCAAGTATCCCTGGACCTATGCTCTTCTTTGGATTTACAATTTTGTCAAGAAAAAAAAATGAACAACTTTGGCCATTTCTCTCTGTAAACCCACTCCATTGTACACATAATATTTATTAATCAGCTATTAAAGTCCCAGTAAAGACCCCAGTTAGATTTCTTCTTACACATACAGGTGCTTATCCACCACTTGAGAAAGACAAGTCTTAATTTAGGTTAAAATGGCAGCCTTGAAGAAAATATAAAACTACAGTTAAATAGTTTCTACTACAGTTAGTCACTGCATAGATCTCAGATACAAAGTCCAGAAGGATTTAATTCTCTTTTAAGTGTGCTTTACACAACACTTTGATAGAAAGCAAATTCTTGTTCCTGAAGGAATGCTTTAAAAGAGAGATTAAAGTTTGTTTCCAACCCCATACTGGCAGACAACTCAAGAAAACAAGTAGTCTGGGTTCAACTGATTCATCATAGAAAAAGAATCCTAAACCAATTCTCCTAAAAGTGTTTTTAAAGGTAAAAGCTGACTAAAAAGAACCACGTATGCAAGTGGGATTTAACACGGCAAACAAACATACAGACAAAGGATTAGCTTTCATTATATTATTAAACAGCATAAACTAAATAAAATTCTTTCAGATTTCACTGAAGGCAGCTTTACAATACACCAGGTACTCAAATTGGAGTAAACCCTGATAACATCTTGACAAATATTCCAGAAATGCACTCCAGCTATTCCAGACAAAAGCAGCAAGTATTCATCAAAGTGCAAGTTTCCAACTGAGCCCTGAAGCCTTTGAGATAAAACAAGGATTTAAGTCTTGTGACTTGTGACCAGGATACTTGGCTGACAGGCTGTCACGACACAAAATGCTTCATCGACATTACATAGATAAACTGAAAAACAGCGCTACACACCTGCTCTTTTCAACTGCGGTGACATATCCAAATGATCTGCTAATGATACAGCCAAACAACCTCCCCAAAACCTGACAGCTTTGGCACTTTCAGTGATTCTAGTATTACTGACATAAAGTCACAGCACTTAGAGCTCCTAGTTTGCCTACAAAGTGTTTCACCTTAATAGGTTGCCCAAAAAGGATTAGAGACCCCACAGGGATTAACAAGAGCCAAAAAAAGAAACCCCAAAGTGTGGAGTCAGAGAAAAACTATGGCACTAAGAGAATTTAACTTGCTGTTTAAAGAGGCAATTTCTCCTGGTCAAAATCAAACCTAAGAACTGAATACAAATTGCCATTCTCAGTTACAACAGAAAGAGCCCCAATATAATAAAATCATTAAGGCTCTTGGATTATAACTCCAATCCCAACCAAGGCCCTGTTTTCTGATTTCTAACTATGCAAAGAAGAGCTGTGCCTGTGCTGAGATGTGGCCCCTCTGGACACATCACTCTTCCCAAATATTTGGTATTTATTCTAGATCCAGCTTTAAATTCCCTTCCCGATTTCTAAAAGCATCTATCTGTCCCAGCCTCAAGAAAACAGCTTTTCTCCTCCTTCCTCTCTGCCGTTCTGCTCACTCAGTTTGTAACTCCGACATAGTTTTATCTGTCTTGCTCAGTTGGTTTCATGCTCCTTGCACAAGCGCAGCTCTATAGAAGAGACTTTACAAACGTCCCTGTGAACTGACCAATCTGGGCTGTATTTGCAGGACAGGTCCAGGCTGCCCGGGCCTCTTCAATCTCTTCCTCCTGCCCTGCAGCTGATTTCACAGCCGAACTCTTTAAATCACTGCTTTCACTCACATCTACCACATACCCTCTCTTACCTTATGTTATTTGGTAGAGAACTTTTAGAGGATGTTTCTATGAAATGACAGACAAAAAAACCCCCATATCTCACTAATGCCTAACAGAAATGTGTGTGTGTTTCTACATCAACACCCGGTTGTCAGTATGCATCCTTACGATTTCATGTTGTTTTAAAAAACACATACAACAGCCCTGGCATATGATGACACAAGCCAAGAAACCAGGAAACAATCATGACAGGATGTTTTTTCCCCAGTGTAAACATGACACGGAAAAAAGTATTCCTGATCTTCAGGAAGACAGCTTGGAACAATGTAATCCAAACCCCTCTCTTTAAAATAACGATCACGAACACTCACTGCAGTTAAAATGGGTGTCATGGTCATGACTACTGAAAATATGGCTGAAACCACAAAGAACAAACAGATTTTTAAGACTCAGTAATAACAGGAAAAAAAAGTGTTGACAGATGAGTGTGAAAGAAATTAGGATTCATAAGAATACAGTTATGAAACCCTACTCGGCAGTGACAAAACGTGTTGTGGAAACCACCGTGACACATGCAGTGATTCCACCTATCTCTTACCAGTCTCAAAAATGGCCTTGTCTTAGAATCACAGAATTCGATGACATTTCTATATGAACTGGAAAGGACCTTAAGATCATCTGGTTCCAACCCCCTGCCATGTGTGGGGACGCTTCCAGGTTGTTCAAAGCCCCGTCCAACCTGGCCTTGAGCACTGGTCTTTCCCAGATGAGCAATGAGTAGCAGTACCACAGGGAGTTCAAGGAGGTAATTCAGAGAGTATTTCCAGTTTCATACAAGGACATGAATCAAACCAGCACAAATCCATCTGTGCAACGCAAAGGAGCCTGCAACATTCCAGCAGCCCTGGAAGAAAGCTGTGAACCAGGCCGAAAAGAGGATGCTTGGCACAGCAGTCTGGAAATGACTTCAAAAAATCAGCTGTGTGTGTCCATGAAAAATAATAGATATAAATTAATCACATCAGCCTTGCTGTTCTCCACCATGCTGTTACTGTACATTACACAGAGTTCTTGACTGCATATTGTATAAACGAACTGCACAGTGGCCCATTAGTGGTTTTCAAGTTTATGCTAAGCGTTGCAATTTATTGCTGTCCTTTAGGTTAATGTACTATTATTTCATGTATTTATAATATATTTCTGGAGTTGTTGTTAATTATGATGTAATGTTTAGATACCAAAGATCAATCAAGACCCCATAGTGTTTACAGATATATGTTAATAAACTACAAAGTACAGTAGATCTCTCACGACGCAAAGTTTATTCTATAGCTCAAGGTCAACATCAGATTTAATACTCACATCTGTATTTCAAAGTTTTATCTATCCTCTTCTGTCTGGGCCAGTAAAGGGAATTATAGACCTGAGATTTTGCTTAACTTGGGAACCCTTACAATAATTTAAATTGCAATACTGAATGCTTTAGTGGGAACATCAGTGCTTTCTCCTGTCTCTATTATCACTTCATCCCCCTAGTCTGCGAGCAGTTCTGTTTCTTAAGCTTCAAGCTACATTTCTCACATCCAAAAGTCTCAGTGAAATCCTTGGATACTCAAAGTCCTCTTCAGAAAGCACCAAAGGCTTTTCTGGCCCAAAGGAATGCACTTACGACAACCACAGAACTTTATGAGGGTAACAGCACACATCCTCCAGTTTGCCCATGTCTAAACCAGGTATTCTGTGACTCCCATCACACAGAGAATTTTGTCCATATTTTATAGACTGTTCAGCTTCCTCCACAAATCCAAATCTTACCTGTCAAACCCAAAAGGGCTTCTGGCTGCCCAGACATGATGTACCTCTTATATTACTGCCTGCTACTGATTATTGTTAATAGTATTAATGATGACTTTGTTGGGAAAAAAACAACCAGTACCCTTACAAAATTCTCAGTCCTATTTTCAGAGTCATGGACAAGATGACTGTTTTCCTAGCAGAGACAATTCAACAATGTACCAGATATAATGGGAGGCTTTAGCATGACTTGGAAAGAAATCATTCAGTACTTTGATGGAAAGGAAATAACAGTCTGAGAAAGGTCTTCTTTACAGGCGCTAAGAAAGAAGTCTTTAAATACGCTTGTATTACACAATGAGACCTTCACCACGCAGCTTCTTTCAGCTTTGCCATTTCTCTCACCTTCACCATTTGTTTCTTCCAACCCTCTCCACCAAAGCCTTCACTTCAGACCTCTGTAACTCCTTTTCAGCCTGCTTTCCTTCAGTGACTGCTTTTCTGCTTCTTTTTAACTTCCGCTCTCCTAATGGGCTGGGCTGTGAATCCTGTGATGAAAACCCTTCAGAAATCTGAATGAAAATTTAGCTGCCATGCTCAGGGTCTGACTTGAGTGAGACAGTAGCATTATTTAATGCATGGAGTCCTACCAGGACATGCTGTGCGTCTCCAGCTTTACTGAAGCTTGTTCAGGTCAAACAATTACTTCTCATATTCTGGAAACCTGGAGGAAAGCATCTGAACCGACGGTTTCATAGCTGACATACATTCATTTGCTTTATAGAGGGGAGTTTATGCCCTAATTCTTTCCTTATTCCTTCAACTTCTCCAAATTAAACACTGTATGATTAGAACATATTCACAAAACATACTTTTAAAAAATCAAGCCATAACCAAAAGAAAACAAAACAGAAGCAAAGCAGCATACAGAGAACTTATTTCAAAAGC
Organism: Psittacus erithacus; assembly: GCA_009867235.2. NCBI lineage: Eukaryota > Metazoa > Chordata > Aves > Psittaciformes > Psittacidae > Psittacus > Psittacus erithacus. Next base: position 122,270 of record WYDI02024553.1, on the reverse strand, counting down.
AGTGGATGAAAAAGGGCCCATCAGAGGAATGGCTGATGACACAAATAGTCACCCAGGACAGTCAGTGACCTTGTTTACCATCACTCCTGGGAATGACTGACAGCCCATATCCAGCCTCTGTATTTCAGGGCTTCTAAAAGTTAATATTGTACTAACTTGCTGCACAGTGCCTAAATGTATACTATCACTTCTCTTCTTAGGAAGGAGAAAGACCTTTACTGGGCTATCATGTATCTCCCCAGGCAAATCCACTTCTGAGGTACGTGCATAATGCAACAGTTAGAAAACAAAGCTCACAATACCGAACCAGGTGTTTTCACAGTAATTATAAGACATAAATATTAAAGCACATTTTGATCTTCCTGGCGCTCTTTTTCCCCCTCGGGTCCTTTTTCCCACTGTGGTAACTTATACTAAGTACAATTTGTACACTTTTGTGCATTTCACTGCATTCAACTAAACTTCCATAGTGAAGTGAAACAATAATAAAGCACAACTGGCACTACTGCAATGGGAACTTATTCCAGTTTCAGGCACACTATGCAATGTCACAGAGAAAACACACCATTTGAAGGACACGACTTAAGTATTTAATCATGCTGTGCAGGGAGATGGCAGAAATAAAACCCCAATATCATTAAACAATGAGAAGGAGCAGCAGGACTGAGGAGGCAAGGGTCAAAATAAATTACAGAACTGCTCTGTATTTGAATTTTTTTTTGGTTGGGAAAATTAAGGAAATGATGTAGCAAAAAACAGATGAAAAAATAATAAAATCATGGACTGCACAATAGGATTTATCAGAGCTACACAGGCCCAATGCTGTCTCCCTGAGTCATCAAAGCTGATTTCAGATTTGTTTAGAAACAACAGCAGAATCTGGCCATTGCAAGACACTCGGGTAGGGTCCTTCAGCCAGAGTAGCTGCTTTCCTTTAATAACTGAAATTGCAGATGCCACTCTGTGTACAGCTCTGTCTCCTCAAGATAGTTAAGTTACTTTTAATTGCAGCAGTCTCTTACTGTCTGCTTTCATTAAAGACTGATCAACTTCCCTAAATCTATCTTTATTATGACAAGATTGTCCTCAGGTTCTTTCCAGACATAAGAAAGTCTCTCTTCCAGAGACTATTTCAGTAATTGCAACTACATAACTATGTCAAGGACAGGAAGAAACTTCTATTACCACAGAGGTCTACATCACGTTTGTAAACGCTTCCAGTGTTTCACTACCTGGACACGGTTCATGACACAACCTTGAACAGTCCCTGTGAAATCATGTCACAAAACATCCATGCTTTCCCAAGGAAAGTGTAAAATTGCACAAATTCTGCTGCAGCTCCTGCTGGAATGTTTTTATCATTCCCTCTGTTTACCTGCGCTGGCTGAACTCAGCTATAGCAGCAGTCTCAGAGTCAGAATAACAGAAGCCTGACAGTATAAAAGATGACAGAAGACCCTGGCCAGCAGCCCACTGATGCTATCACTGCGTTTATTTGTTCTGGGTTGAGATAATTCTGTTTTCAGGGATTTTGTTTTTTCTGTTTACAATTTCAGATCAAAGAGGAAGGCTCCTCGGGTGATGGTCTGACTTTCATCTGCAAGTAAATGAGCTTCCTCAGCTCAGAACATGCTATACCTTCATTAAAAACCTCCTAAATGTTCTTGGGTAAAAAAATGAGTGCAATAAGTGTTGACTCACACTGCAAGAGCTGCAGGACAAGAAAATGTACCCTTAGCCAAAACGTGCACCAAATCCACATGCACATTTTTTCCCCTTTGCAGCTGAATTGTGCAAGCACAGAGAGCTTCAGTTCTCTGTCTGGTATGGTTAAATACAACCAGCACTTGCAATGAACCTTCACAATGTAACACAGTGCAGCAAACATATGGGTTTGCGTTCTTTTAGGTAAAAACATCCTAAAGCATAAGTGGTACTTAAAGACTAAAAGATATTAATCCAATGTAACTTTTGTCCGTGTTTGCAGAAAAGCTAGAATATTGTGACCTTGGAACTCGCATCACTCGAACCAATGGAGTATCTGAGCACTTCACATTCTTTCATGGCCACTGCCCTTGCAATTCCCACACGAGGCAGAGGACCACTTTTCATCTTGCCCCATCCTCACCTGAGTCACACAAGGAAGTCAGTGTCCTTGACAGGAACTGAGTTATCTTCACAGGCCTGACTCAATGTTTTAATCAGCACACAGGCTTCTTCCTATACTTGCTGCTCAAAGTCAGCAAACACAATGTAGATTTGCAACAGCAATACTTAAGAACTCAGTAACGCTCTGGTTTATGGTTCAAAGTGTGCAGAAAGAGAAAAGGAAAACCATGTTATGAAGACTAGCTGTGAACAATCAGGGACAATACCACTACTTATCCTTAGTTGTGTTTCAAGGGGAATAGAAGCTTAAAATACCCACACCACCTTAGCAAGTGCAGTACCTACATCTCTTCAGCATCATGAAGCCAACACCAAGTGGACTGGCACAGCAGACAAGCCCTGAGAAGAAGATCACCAACAAAACTACTTGAAAAATGGCTAGCAAATGCCTCTGGACACCACTCCAGAGTACAATGACCATCAGTTGTTCAGAAAGTGCCCATGATCAGACACTGAATACTGGTACAATCTGCTGTGAGCAGCATTTTGGTGCAGGGAAAGCTTATCTTTGTGGAGGAATCTGTAACAGCGCCATCCCTTTTTCCACCATCGGGCAGCAAATTACAAACAGCACAAGCATAGCTATTGGTATGGATTACCAATGCAAACACAACGTTCTGGATTAAATCCATTTTCACTTTTCTTTTTTTAAAATTAAAATAGGAAGTCTCTGGTTTATCCCATTCATTACTGGTATGGTTTCAGCAACACTGCCTGGTTGAAGTGGCCAACTCACTGCAAATGCTTAGCACGAATTCTGCTTTGGCTAAGGGCAAGATCCTGAAGACAGGAGACAAAAGACCTAGGGATCTCTTTACACGCAGGCTTTGTATTTCAGAAACGGTCAGGAAAAGGTAGAAATGGTCTTTCAGGCTGAAATTTCTCAACCCCAAACTAGAATTTGTCAGGAATTTTGAAAAATGAGAGATACATTCTTAAGTTTTGTCAAAGTAACCACACAGCCAAAACATCTGACTCAGCAGAAAGACGTGGGTGAGTCAGAGACACTGCTTGATTGCAGTAAATCGATCAGAAAACACCATTATTAAATAACAATGCTTCTTCTTCTTTAATATACATTAAGCGTGCAACTTAATTCACTTAAGATGCAAATGACAGGGGACTTCCTGTCACCTCCTCTTAGGAGATAGATGTGAAAAACCAAGCTACTGCTCTGCCCTCAAACCACTAAACACAACATAAAAGGGAGAACTGGGAATTGTGCAGCCCTGCAAGAGGGGATACCCCAGGGCTGATATTCTAAACCAGGTGAAATTACAATTCAAATGTGTAACACACGATATACCTGTCCATAATTGGAACACCAATATATATGGCTCCCAAATTTCTGCTCCCAGAGTGAAAGTGGCATTCCATGTATAGCATACACTGGATACATAAAGCATACATTGCATTTCCAATACTCCTTGGAAAAACTGGTCTTGCAGAGTACTCCATGTATAGTCAATTTGTGCAGAAGCACTGATCCCTGACAGGGAAATTCTACATGTCCCATAGATTAGACACGGCCATTCAGACAAGTACAGGAAACTTTTATAGACATTACCAATGTATCAGTTCTTTGTCCATGAACTAAGTGGCCTTAAAACACCAGAACATACTAATGGATCACCAGGGAAGAAAAGAAAAATCACACACGGGACATGAGGATATTTTGGGAAATGTGTGGCAAAGCTCCATGGCCAGAATCTCAAGTACAAAAGCAGATGATTTCAGTATGGACATTAAAATACCACATATTACAAGGGCATAATGAGGATGTTGAAACAATTTATAACGGGTTCTAGCTAAACAAATTTTGACATTGATAATCACTCATGTCCATCAACACAAATTAGAACTTTTTATAGCTCCAGTACAGAAGGTGACCTTTAAGACCATTGGCCTTGATTCACCGTTAGCTTTAAACTGGGGTGGCAGGGGGGAAACTGAAAAAGGCTGGTTGCAAATGTGCAAATACTGCTCTAATCAAGACGGGAGGTACAGAGGCTCCCAGTGTGTGCCTCAGAATATCTTCACAGGGAATTTTAAACTAAACAGTCTCCAAAATTCTTGTCTAATGCTACTCATACATGAAATTTATAGAACAGAAGAACAGCGCCACATCCTCCCCTTCTCACTAACCAACCACAGGCACTGTTATTCCAAAAGAAAAAGTAAACCCAATCATATTATGTAAAGATTTTAAATTACAGATGTGAATTGAGCATCACAGGTACGAATGCAATATTGCTGCTGGATAGTTTAAGTATCAAGAGAGCTGTGAAATCCATCAATGTGCCTCAGACTGGTTAGAATTTTCTCTATTTTATACTGCCCCAAAAGCTACACTGTTCCCATCCCAAATGAAAGCTATGTGGCAAACTGGGAAAAAACTTTACTATGTTGATTCTGAGGACTTTAATGCAGTGCTTTCACAGAGATGCTAATATTATATCCCCCAAAAACACGTATCAAGAAAGGTTTATTCTCTAAGCCATGTTATGGTTGGTTTCCAATGTGTGCGTTAAAAACAAATTTATCAGCTGTAAAAAACAGAAGAACATCTTTGTTCCTAGTGACTGGAGTCCTATGCTTTGGGTTTCAATACTGATTACAGGATATTTCCCACTTTTTGTACGAAAGTAGAACAAAAATAACTCTAAAACATTAAATACACTATAGTACATGCTTAAATGACAGAGTATATGTATACACACAGATCTCAGTGACCTTTATATTACTGATAAAAATTACTTATCAGTACTGTATCCCATATGGACAGTTTTTCCTTTTTTCCTCTCACCTTCCAGATTGGTTATTCCTTCCTATAATAAAGCAGCGCCTATAACAGTAATTACACTGTTCCAGAGTAGTAGCAGCAAAGCTTCAGAGTATTTAAACCACCAGCCATTCAAATTCACACAGACTGAAACATTCTCAACCGCTACTACATTAAATAAAGTTTTCAGATTGCACTTGTTACAAAGGTAAGGCAAAAACCATAAGGGAAACTGCACAACTCAAAGGGAAAAGAAAACCAGCTTGAAGGAACTATAGTCACTGTACCACAGTAATCCAAGCTTCCAGTGTCAGGGTCATAACCACAGCGCCTGAGGCTTCTCTCTGTCACACTGATTTAAACGTGCCAGCCTGTCACAAGTCTGTGCTTTCAGTGTGTAATTGCATCAGCAAGTGCAATACTCATTTCTTACCCTGTAGTGACATTTTTATTTATGTATTTAAAACAGGTTCTCCAACAGTTTCTTGACACTGCAAAGGTGAAGCTCTCCTGATGCCTAAGAGCACTGCAGTGAAGGCTTCAAGCGTAACATGCTGCGCTGCTTCTACCACACTGATGCTCAGCAAATGTCATCTCTCTCTTTCATCCACTTTACCAGTAAATCAGTTTACTGAGCATTATTTAAAATACCAATTGAGACTTTTTCACCCTCCCCCAATAGCCTGATTTAGTCTTCTACCTTTAAGAGTGGCATTTTTAAACTGGAAAGGTAAATACGTATCACGACAGCTTTCAATGGGTTCACCCATTTGGCTAAAGTGTAGATAGAAGTTAATCACAGCCTTTTGATTAACTCTTCCTTTCAACTCTCTAATTGTCGATCTTTGGGTTTACCACCAAAGTCAAGCAAACCCGGACAGCTGCTTCACGGGCACCAGACAAATGTTTAACATGTTACATGAGAAAAGGTTAAGTACAAACACAGCTAATAATCTGGGCTCCTTGGAGCTAGTGTCATATCTGAATAAATCTGACAGCACCTCATTGTAAAGGGCAAGAATTTATTATTGTCCAGGTTAAATGCTGTGCTTTTATCCTTTCTGTGGCTACAACATAAGAAAGGCTCTTTGTGTGCTGAAACAAACATTAAAGTGCCAACATACACGAAATGTATAAGGTGTTTGGGGATTATTCTTCAGCAAATAGTTTAACTTACTTTGGCTTCAGTCTCTCCCCTGTGAAGTGTATACAAATGATGGACGGCACTTTGTGATGATGACCAAGGATGTGTCAGTATTTGAAAAACATGGAAATCATGGCCTAATGTGTCAGTAGTGACCAGCAACATCCCTGGGTAAAACAAAAAGAAAAGAAAAAAGAAACACAAAAGCACAAGAGATTAATCACTGCAAAAGAAGAGGCTTAAGAATGTCTATCTAAAAAAGCTAGCATGGCTTACACTTTGCCTTCTGGAAACAAGAGAAAACAGTTGCAGAATATTACCGAATTGAAAGGGATTCTCTTCATAAAAATGCATCAGAACTTCAAGCAAACTCGCATTAACAGTAGTACTACTAACACATTACAATGCAGATTTATGAAAGCCAACTGAAAAATCAGGGAATATTCTAAGTGAAGTTGAGAACTTGTGTCACCAACATGAAGCATTGAAGTGTTGAATGTTAAGAGTGAAACCCCAAAATGCTCTTCACTGAGAAAGAGCCAGTATAAATAAGATTGATGTTTCCACAGTATTAATTTTTGGAAGAAGAGACATTATCGAAACAGAGCCAAAACAACCCAGACCAAAAACAAGCCTGAAGAAACATCTTCCTTATAAATGCATGTGAAAGAAACTGTCTGATTTATTGCTCGAAAGGCAGCAAATCAGAGCTGGGAGCTTGCAGTGAAATATTAAATTAGGGACTAACTTCACTGAAAACAGGTCACTGATGGATGTACTGAAATGATTATATTAGATCAGCAGAATCACAGTAACTTATATATGCTATTTACATTTTTCTTCCACTATGTGTCACTCCATAAGCCAATTTTTAAACATTGACAAACATATTTGAAGTCAATTTGCCACAAGTTCTTCTACAAAAAAATAAGGATTTTTATACATACAAGGAAAGTACAGATCATGGCACAGTTTAGGACCATAATGACCAAACATGAGATTTATTCTGCTGTACAAAAATGTCCACATGACCATGCTCAGTAATGAAATTTAAGAAATTATCACCCAAACTTGTCCTCCAACATTTAATTAATGTCAAGTACAAAGTGGTTTTAACAGTTAAACAATTACATCAAAGTGCCTTCTAAATAATTGCCAAGGTACCCTCTAGTAAAGAAAACCAGGAATTTCCACACAGCTCCGTTGTTAATTCTCCACATAAATCATAATTGAAATCTTTTCTCCGTCAGGAGAAGAACTGAGTTCTCTGCATTTTCCAGGACACCTATTTCAAAGGATAAATGATTACCTTATATCTGCCATAAGAGACTGTTTGCTTTTTCAGTTTATTTACACATGGCTCCACAATTCATCTTTTCCTCTCGTGCTCACTGCTGCTAAACACACACAGTACAAGCCTGGGAGCTCTCGCATGTTACCACTGAAGTCCTAGCATATGCCCCTTTAGAGATTGTAGAATTAAACTGGGGGAAAACAATCCCTGTGTGCACTGAGCAGCAGGGAAACACTCTCTTAATGAAGATTAAACTTTTCCACCAAACCACCGTTACAGCATCAGTACATCAGCATCCTCAGTGTTCTCCCTCCTGGAATCCCCCTTCCCTCAAGTCCAAATAGATGGATTTCAGCAGCCAAAGCCTTGAATTTCTGGGCCCAACATCACTCCCCTGCTCCTCCTCTGAAGCTGAAGCAGAGTTGTGAACACAGGCCTCAGCTCATGGGAGGAAAAGCAGAGTCCTGAAGCCTTCGAACACGGCAATACTGCATCACTGCAGACATCATGGAAGCACGAACAGGCATTTGCCCCAGTTTCTCTTGACCATACCTCTTCTCGAATAAGGATCTTGGGAAGGTATGCACATACTTTCAAGACTCTGAGGCCCACCAGCAGCAAGGTACAAAACTGGAAAGAAACCCTAACTGTGTGTAGAGACAAAATTGCTACAGGTTTCCTCCTCAGCCTGACCACTGATGCTGGCAGGGCTTGGCCAGAGCGCGAGGCCACCCACACTGCACACATCCATTTCCTCAGAATCACACAAATGCAGAATCTAAAATCTGACCTCAGCAAGATTCCCTCCAGAAGACATACTTTACGGTTACAGGCTGTTACTCAGATCCTGAGTGTTAGAAATGAAAGAGAGTTTGTTATGGAGCTAAGAAATCCGTGAGTGCATTTGGGTATTATATTTGGGCGGTAAGGCATGTGAGTTGAGGTTGGTCTGGATGTTAATGTTGGCTTCACTGGCAATTTCCTTGATTTGTAGTGACTGTGTTGATACAGCTAAAGTTGCTCAAGTGCAAGTCAGCCAAGTCTTTAGTGTGGGATTATGCACACAATTTGTATTAATTCTGTTCTGCAACATCACAAAATAGACTTCCCTTCTAGTGAAGTGTGCGGTCCTCAATAATATACAGCATTTCCAGTGGAGAAAGCTGGAAGCAAATAGGGGTTTGTGCGCTAGAATTAGGCTGCCACTATCAGCGTGAGGATATTCCAAAAGATCCTAATTCAACATAGTAAGAATTTATTTTCTACATTCCCATGTTTGCCTCCCCTCACACACTAGATAGCTTTATATAGAAGCTGAGTGTGCTTCCGGTTCGTTAGAGCTCTCTCTTATTCCAGATGGAAAGGACCTTTGGAGAAGGGGAAGCTGGAAGAGATACAAACACATAAAGCTCATCTCAACAGTGAGCAGACGGCCACAGAAAACCAGGATTTTTTTCTCCCCTCCACAAAGTGCTAGAAGTCTTTTATAAATACATATGCAGAGCTGAGTGCACCCAGAGATCTGAGCACAGCGTTCTTCATGTGTATCCCATCACATGGCACAGGGCAATGAAGATCGTAAAAAAACCCCTTTAAACAAGCCAAAAATCTGCCTGAAAGCTGGAACCAGAAAGCTATGTGATAATCCCGAGCCAGTGAAAACACAGGAATTACCATACTGCGTTGTCCGTCAAATCCATGGGCTGTTTAGCTAACCAGGATCTTGTTTCCCATATTGGCTGGAAACGCAGGTGGCTGCGGACGGTGCAGCAAACCCCACGGTACGCAGACAGGACAGAATTCCACCCTTGTCCTCACAAAGACCTTTTCCCAAATCTGTAATCTCAGTTGGAGCAGGGCAGTGGTAGGCAGCTCACTTTGGGACCATACACTCCAACATACACACACCCGGAAAGTGTACAGTGTTACCTGTTTGGTCTTTTGATGATACACACCATACCTGAACAAATGAAGCTGTGAAATGCTCTTGTCTATCTGCAGGTCTGATCAGTTCCATATGATTTACATGTGGTTTCGTTCCATATTGATGCCTTTGGGTTTTGGGGGTTTGGAGCTTTTTGGGCCTGGGGTTTTCTTCTGGTTTTGCTAACTTGAAGGAGTATAGAGGTGGAAGATAATACACTTGTGGGTGGAAAGGAACTGGCTTAAAAACAGAAAGCTGGGAGCTATCTGATTTGGCAGTTTTGCATGCCTAATCTAAAATCCTGCTGCCTGTCACTGTTCGGAATCAATGCATTTTGTTAGATGAAAGCCAAGGGAAAACAGGCCCTTCCTTCTGTTAGTGACTGTATTCCAGTGAGGTAAAGGAGCACCTTTCATGCTCCCGCTTGCATCTGAAATACAAATACATACTCACAGAACTTGGGTCAACACAGAGGTCTCAAGCACAATACCACAGATGGGAAAGTGCGTGTATTTCTAAACCAGCATTTTGAAGCATCTTACCCCTGCTATTTGAACAATAAATCACTACTGGTTTAGAACGTTTGACTTGGGTCTGGGCTGGTATTTTCCAGCTCTTGTGACTTCACACTGAAGAATCACAGTTCTCAATTATAACAGTCCCGCCATTTCACTTCTCTCTCCACCTCCCTGCAACAAAAGGAGCACCCCCCCAACAGAAACACTGAATCCCAGCAGAGAAACACAAACTTGAGCCTGGGTCCTCACCTCATTTTCACTTTCAAGCGCAGGAAACTTAACTCAACTTTCTAAAAGACCTTGTGACAGTTTCCCTCAAAAGCTGTTTAGACAGAAATATGGGTTAAAGCTGTCACAGGTTCATTCCAAAATGTTTTCTCTTACGATGTACTTGATGTATGAATAATCATAGATGAAAAGTGAATGATTCTCGAGGATTTCCTGCTTATTTTTCAAACTGGCATTAATCCCTGTTTAACAGATAACATCTGAAATCAATTGAGAGTCTTGCATACACAGAACCCAGTGGAAATTTATGAGTAAAGCAGATACTACTTAGTATGTATCTCACTGCAACAATTCTGATTTTGCTTATCCCTAATGTGAGGGGCGCAGCTAGGTTAAACTAATGACTGGTTTACTGTGTGGTTTCTCAAATCCACAGGGATGATTAAAATCCAGTTTAAAAGGCACAGATACCCTAGGTGGAAAAAAAAATAATCAATTACCTAAGCTTTGTTTTACCTGAGAGATACATTTGCCCTTATTTACAGCTTCCTAGTTTTCATGCATTCTGTTGGGGAAACAATAAGCCTCTTTCAGGGGAGAAACGTTAAAAACTACAGAGAATGTATGCATAAAAGGAAAAACTAGTACAGATGTAGACTGTGGGTTAAGAGCTATTTATGCAGTATCAGAAGACTAAACCAGACTCTGGCCTGGCCATAAACTAAGCCCACGCCCTAAATGAGGTGCCAAGCCACAAAAAGCATTTGCGTCAACTGGGAATACAAGGAAAAGAAGGACTTCTAATTATAGGGCCTGGAAGCGGAAGCCCAGAGTGATTAGGAGTTTAGGCGCTGCTGTATGTTTATCTGGGAGCTTCCTCTCGCTCTCTCTCAGCCGGGGTTTGATAGATGAGGGTTGGCCTAAAGGGTGGGATTGAAGTTGCTGATGGTACACAGAGTTCTCCGCAATCCAAAGGAGACGGAGACTGAATACTAAGGCTTCTGTGGCCTTGTAGGAACATAACTCTTTTCAACCAGGCGTCAGCTGGTTAGCCCAAACAGCAAAATTAGAGAGCAGCAAATCTCGGTTGGGGACTTGCTATAAAATCTAGGAAACCTGAGTAGCCTGAGCATCTCCACCACATCCTATTTATAACACCTATCTAATTGCATAGTTGTTTATTATATGCATACAAATGAGGTACACGCAATTTCACCTTGGGTTTAAGTTGCATGAGTAACTTCACTTTAAATAATGCCAGCTTGCAGAGGAACAGAAGGGTTTTTCCGCCTTCTAAAACAATGTCATTCTGTAATTACACACTGAAGAACTCAACACGTTCAAGCTGTGTTGGATTTGTTTTAAAAACACCAAGGGCACAAATGTTAGGAAAGCAGGCATGCATCTGCATGGAGGAAACATATTCACGGATATACTTAATTTAGGAATGCAACTCTTAGATCTCCATGCACGCACAGCCATATAGAGACCTGCAGAGCCACTGCACGACCATGCCATTTACACAAGCAGTGATGAAAAACTATGAACAACTCCTCAGATTTTATTTTTTCGATAAGAGCACAGATGCCGTGCAACATTAATATTATGGTTTATAGGTTTTCAAAGTACAGGATCAGAGAGCTCAGCAGAACCACACTGACCTACAGTCGCTCTTGATTCGGTCCATACGCAGTTCCTCGGCTTTCCTGCCTTCAGCATGCTAACTGCACAGATCTCTATCCCGCTGCAGCCTTCTTGCAAAAGCAGCCGCATACGTATCTTGTTAAGATGTGACAAAGTTTATATGGCCCATGGTTTTATGAAACATATGACCTGACCTATGAACACTAGCTTTATTTATATTCACTTAATTCTTCTCCGAGTCTGATGCTAGTCAAAATACAGCAAATATTAGTGCTGCTAAGCCCATGTATGCTTCCAAGTGTAAGACATACGCTAGAGATACAAAATTTGGTCTCAAAAAGAATTAACTAGATTAAAAAATGTGATTTTAACAATGACATTTCAATCAAAATTAACACGACTACATGAAGACATCCTATATACATACATATGTATATAAAACACACCTAGCAAGTCAAAAGAAAGAGAAGACAAAAATTATTTTGTGGGTAAATAATTACCTACAACTGAATTCTGGAGATGTCTACCCACTGTTTAGGACAACTATGTATTCAATTTGAATATCTGGAGCTTGTGGTGGATGTATGGAAACTGTCAGCCATTTGCCATGCCCAACAGACAGCTCAATGGTATGCTTTACGCACCAAAAACTATTCACCAGTTTCAAACCCTAACTGGCTGCAGCTGATGGCCCAAAACATGCTACAACTTTATCAGGATGAGTTCCTCCCTCCCAAAACTAGAGGAGGCACGCTGGGGGCAATGAGTAAATGAGAGCAAAAGATCAAAGGGAACAGACTCTCTTTTATTCTGGCCTTGCTTGTAGTTCCTCCAAAAGGGACACAAATCCACAGCCACCACCATTCTGTTAGCATTTGATGTATGGGGGTTGGTTAGTAGCAGAGATTGCAGTAAACATTTTTCCTGCTGAAACATATTGTTGTGTTTTTTTCTTTTCATTGGAATAATGATAAAGTAAACGTTAGGGAGAAAGAGGGCAAAATCCTGACTTCCCTCAAGTCCACAGAGCTCTTGCCACTAACTGCAAGACAGGAAATAGTTTTACCCTTTTCATACAGTTGTACATCTTTAACACCCCATTAGCAATGCCTGCTGTGCTAAATGGCTGGTTTGCTAATAACTTTAATCTATTTTAGAATTCGTAATGAATCTATAACTCATATGAATCATATCAATGATTCATATGAGTGTATCATGAATTCATATCAGACTATATTCAGCAACAGTGATACCCAAACAAATTGATACTTACAAGTGAGCCCACATGTCTCTTCAGTACGTTCAGCACTGGATTAAAAGTCACCTTATTTACCTGCAAATCTGGCAGATCTTAACGAAATGGAAAACTTCTATAAAAAGGTGACTAAAACTTCTATTAAAAGATGATCAGAAAAAGGGGACTAAAGAACCATCCTACAATAAACTGTGACATGTTCTCCAGTAGTGTATAAAGCAGCCATGGATAATGTTAGGACAAGTGTACATTTTTGATGTTTAATGAAACTAAGCCCCTCATATTTCCATTCTCTCATTAGGACAAATTACCTCCTAATCAGACAAAGACACAGTTTGTTGTAATTCAAAGCACATCTGTTGACAAGATTTTCTCCTCTCTATAAAGTCCTTTCATTTATACTTTTGCTGCTAAGAAATTCCGCTGACATTTCTCCTTCACAAACAAACCATAAAGCCATGCTAGCAAATGACAGACCTTGAATTATTTCTCACCTTCTGGCACATCATATGCGATATAGAGACACAATCTTTGTAACTGCAGTTCATCAAACACGATGCTATTAACTTTGGTTTTAATACATTTGTCTTCAAAGGCAATTATTCGGGTTGAAAAAACCTTCAAACACACAGATAAAACTCAAGGAATCATTCTGTCATTAATTACATCTCTTTCCCCCTAGATGACACATCCAGAAAGGTGATGTTCCAGAATGGGATTAATTTATGGATCCATTCCAATTTGAGATATTCTACAATTCTATTAATCTTGCAGAATAGTTGCAGTCAGTATAAAAGTCCAAGCACAGACAAGGCTCTCTTTGCAGCCATATCACTACTGCAATAAACTGCCTTCTACAGCTATAAAAGGTCTCTCCAAAACTCAAACCAATCTACATGTTTAATAAGAGACTGACTGTACACCTCAGGTAGGAAAAAAAGAAAGAAAACCATTTCTGTTAATCTGGGAGGCGCTGTCAGTGCTTCCCAATGATCAAATAAGGTATTTTTCTGCCTGCTTTCTCTGATCAATGGGAAAGACTTCTGCAGAGACATTCCAATTTAAACCTCTTTAACTATTAACTCAAGGCCACCATCACATTTCAATATAGAACATTTAAATAATCAGAGGAATTTCAGGTCTGTTAAAGGTGCAGTCAGGCATCCAAAGGGGTATACAGTGTAATCAGGTTTACTGCTGCTCCAACATTAATTTTCTCAGTATTAATGGGGAAAATCTCTTTTGTAGCCAAGGAAGCTTAATTATTTTAAATCTGAGCTGTGTTGCACTTCCCAGCTCTCAGCTGCTAACCTGGCAGCAGCAACCTCCTAGAGAGCACATCATTTAACACATTTCAAAGCAAAACATATTTATAAACCAGCAGGTTTTAGCTCTTTACTAACTGACTATTGCATGTGAAAAGTTTCTTTCTCTGACATTAAAATTACTGTAATTAAACATCAACAAAATCAAAGTACAAACATGAACTGAATTTGACAGGTCATGTACTGGCTTCAGCAATGGATTAAGAATCAGGGGTCCTATGTAATATTCTTCTCTGGTGCTGAGTTACTGCATAACTTTGACTGAGTGACAGCTGGTCAATTCTTCAGTTTTCCTACTAATAGCTTTCAAGCCCTGAAGTTAAAAGTTTTAACTTCTTACAGGTCATTTTCAACATACCCTGCTTTTTAACCTGTCCTCATCTGATAAACTGGATTGAAGTCATACCCGCACCTTGGAGTCCTGCTCTTTGTTTTCTACACTATTTGCAAAGTTATACCTCCTCTCCCTTGCACTGCTGAAATTGTGCCACCATTCACTCAGTCCACTACTACAGCTTGAAAAGTCTCCCACTTCTTGTTCACTAAGAACTCCTTTCTTCCTCTCTAAACCTATTTCTTTGGAATCCTTCTTCCCACCTTGCCCTCAGCTCCATAAGGATCAAGTCTTACATCCTGTATCTTTCCTGCCTTACTAGAAGCTATCTTACTCCAATAAAGCATCTCATTCTGAACAGCAAGGTAGCAGCATGAATTTACACTTCTCTACACAGTATATGTAAGTTAATACATATTAATTATATATATAAGAATATACCTTTTCCATCCCACCAATTTAAAGGCTGGCACTACTGCCAAACTGAACATGCACTTAGCCACAGCGATGTGCTACTTAATTACCATATATTCAGTTTGGTTTTAAGGACTTGTACTCAAAAATATAGCATCTATTGCTCCCCCTAAAATGGTAAGCAGCCACTGCAGAATCCTGCAGCTGGCAAATACTTCTATGTCTACATTTAAGAAGTGTAGAGAAAAGCTTTTACTGAAAAACGCTGTCCCAAGAGAAGACCACCACTAAGCTTTTGTAACAAAATGTCCTTTTCAGAGGCTGTAAAGCTGGTTACTGGCCTTAACAAACTGGCAATTGAAGCACAACCTCTACAAAAATTCCAATACAGGAGAATTCTCATCTTTCCTGGCTACCCACAGCCACCTACTGGAGTTTTGTACATATAGTTCTTGGCAAAGAAAACTTCCCTCCCCAGCCTGAGAAACGGGGCACAAACCATATGCTAACAGTAATGAATGAGACTTAAACAAACTTCAAATAGATGTACAAACTTTTACTCTTAACCCGATTCCCAAAACAAACACGAGTAATAGATTCATTTGTATGCAGGCTCCCAGTAACAAGGAGTAAGAGCAAAGAAATGACAGCAAAGCTCTGCTGCCCATCAGCAGCATTCAAGGCTACAAGTCCAGGTCCAAATGAGCTCACCCCAGTTCAACAGGGCGGTCCTGCCATCCTGTCATAATGCACTGGCTTGTGCTATTACAGTTACTGTGCAACTATGACTTTTTGAAGGAATTAATGTCAAAGGCTGTGCCAAATGCACCATAGAAAAGAGAAGGCACATGCATCTGAAGGGCAGCCTGCCACAGCCACGGTGCCCATGGTCCTGGACTACCTCCTCGGAAAGCCTTGGCAGGACAGATGTTAGGAACCCCATCTGGAGAACGGGAGGTTGTGACCATTTCAGATTGTGCACTGCCAGTTAGCACAGGTGAAAAAGAGGAATTAAGACCTAAGTATAATTTCCCATTCTGCTTGCCTCAGTAGCTCAGCCTAATGTTCAGAGTTACTCACTACACTGGTCTGGGAAACGAGGCTTCTATATAAGAAAGCAGAGCTACAGCGGAAGAGCAGCACTGCAGTTCACATTGAAGATGGACAAAACCATAACAGATGTGCTCCAAATCATACTCGATAATTGAATATCAAGGCTCTCAGAATTGGCGGATGTGTCTGAAACTTAGGCTAATATCTCTACACTTTATCTATAAACTGTGAAAATGATATATATACGCGTTTTCACATGCTGCTTAATCACACATATGCATCCTTACAACCTTGTGATCCCAGAGCATTACAGCAATCAGTATAAAGTGTACAAAGTACCCTTCTGTGTGAAGGTTAAAAACAACAGATAAGTATGTTAGCCCTGTGAAGGTGTGATTTATATAGTTTATCCCCAGCAAGGGACAGCCTGGTTCTGTTTCTCAGGATAAGTCAGCAATTATTCTTTCCTTGTGTAAGACTACCCCAATTCAGCAGCACAGATGAATACATAAAATCAAAAGAAATAAAGCTGTGCAATTAGTCACCACAGTGGAGAGCTAGCATCCCTCTGCATGTTCATAAGGAATGGTGCCAGCCTGAAGAACAAAAATTAACTGCCTCAAATTTCTATAAGGGCTGAGCAGCCTGGCAGAAACACAGCATTCTGCCTGCAAAAACGCTACCCAAGTTCAACTGCAGGCGGGGGGTTTCACTTCAGACACCGAGGTTATTCACCCTCACACCCACTTACAGAACTGCTGCGAGAATCCAGCAGCCAGAGCGCACCGAGAGTTCGCGGCTTCAGAGAGCACATTCTCTTCTGGCCTCACCACCACTGACTCCACCACAACCCTGACTGAGACAACTTATGCCACTGAAACACACGTTAACTGCAACAGGCACCACATGGCATTCCTACTGTGTAAAATACGAGTAGGCTGCAACTTTCCTTCTGTCTTACAAGAAGTACTGTTCAAAAACAGGAGAAAAAAGCATCCAGTGTTGCCGGGCAGGGAAGGCAGCACATACCCATAGAGCACACAGAGCACACTCCTGCAGCCCCCTTTGCTTGTGGGACTGCTGTTAAAACTGTGATCCCACAACGGGCAGGTCAGGCAGAGCAAGTGAGAGAAAACATACCTTCCTCTATGAGCTAGAGAGGGTCTGGCCTTCCTCCCCTCCACAGGGAGAGAAGGAAACTTACTGACCCATGCACTAGATAAATGAACAGACTATCCATTAACTACCGAATTGCACAGAATGGAATTATGTTAGAGACAATAAAATGAATATGACTTTAAAGTGTTCATTAAAACTGTCACCAACCATCTAAAATGTAACCTATAAACCACAGCTATCATCCATATAGCATACAGAAACTTGCCAAAACCCACAATTAACATGCACAATATTCAATAACTTTTACACACAGTAAAGTTTGGTTTTAATTGCAATACCTACAATTGATTAAAAAGTCTTCTAGATAAGAAAAGAAAACAGACCAGCTAGGTTTGGTCACACATTTGTTAGCTAAAACCATCTAGGTCTCAGTGACAAAAATCTCCTTAACTAGAAAGCACTTTCCTAGGCAACAAACAGAAGCTTTACAATCACAAAATACATTATTTCCATCTAAAAACTTGATTGTATCAATAACTTCACTGCTTTTATTAGAATCAAAATCTTAAACACGGAGTAAAAAGTGATTTATTAGTTTTATCTTGATACACAGTTTAACTTCCTTTTCTCTTTCAGCATCTCTAGGAAAAGTCAACCTTTGGGTGAAACACACATTTATTTGTTGTGCCAAATCGAACCTAATAAATAAGTAAAGTTAACCTACAAAAGAATATTTCTATAAATCCTAGAAAATCCCAGTTTTATGACCCTAAACCATACCGAATAAAGAGAATGCATGTGTCAGCTACAACACTGCCTCCAAATACTGAGAAGTTCCTTTTCAGCTAATCTTCCCAAAAGTTCTGTCCCACATCAGCCACTTTTTGTGGACAAAAGATACAACTGTAAGCAAGATATATTTTTGCCTAAAAAGATTAAACAAACAAGGATACAGACAGACTTAAGAACCAAGGGGTTTGGTTATTGCCAGGCCTGGTGATAACATTTGCTAAAGCAAGATGAGCAGCTGGTCTATATTGAAAAGCTGAACCAGCTGTTTCCTGTCACCTTTAACAGCCCAGCATCATTCAGCCTTAGAATTAGGAGGAAGGTGGAAAGAAAGTCTGGAACTTCTATCGCTGCATAGTCTGTATTAAACCCTTGATCTGTGTAACTGCCAAAATCCAAATAATTTACTTTTTACCTTCTTTGAAATACTAGTGAGAAACGGTTATATACTACAAGTATGTTCATTCCACACTGAAACAGAAAGTTAACATTAAAAAATTGATGCTTTTAGGTTCATTATTTATAAAACTTCATTAAGCTTGGCATGTCTATGAAATTTTCTGTTTTCCTAGAGGGTAGAGGGGAAGCTTACAGTTTATCATGAAATCTGGCTAATAGAAATGGTCAATATAAGGTAAAAACCTATCTGTCTGGAACTGATTTCTGAAACACTGATCTTATTTCCTTCCTTACGGATTCTATTTTTATTCTATTATCTATGGCTGTACAGAACTTGCACGAGTGTGGACAACAATATATCTAGTAACTAATACTCAGCTTTAGCACAAATAAAATGTCTATAAGATGCTTTTAAATGTGATGAAGACAATTTCCGAAAATAAAACTACAGCCCTGCAGACTCTAAAATTACTCTTACAAGCACGTATAACCATTTTGATAGTACGAATAGATGTATGCAATTTACACACAAGTTGGTTTTAATTATCACAGTTCATAAAGGCCTTTAGACCTTAGATTTGCCACAATGAAGAGAGGAATTCTGTTAGTTTTTAACATGATAAAAATCTATAGAATGATTCTCCCTTCTGGCTTCCTACAACTAAGACCCTTTAAGTGTGTCCAGTTTGCTAACAGAACTAAAAAGCAGATTCCAGGATGCTTATCAGTTGTGTGATTTACAGATAGGATTCTTTGGGAAGTCTCACTGATGGTGACTCCGTTCTGAGGAGGGACTACCTCACACCACCCATATCGCCTCTTGGCCAGCTCGCGGCACTAAGCCCTAGCACTCCCTGCCAACATCATAAATGCTGCCATTAAAATATTTGTTTTAATTCTGACCTCAGAGTCACAGCTAATAAACAAGAAAGGCAATGAGAAATTGAAAAACAAACTAAATGCAGCTGTTGGACTGGACGTTTCACAACTGTATTTAACTGCATCCTTTAATTTCACTTCTGTGAATAGAAGCCATACACCACAGCTTGCATGCCAGCTAGTCAACCGAGCGCTATTTTCTTTTGAGTTCATTTTGCAGTGTTATTCCGTCATGTAAATTTTACTGTATTTTTAACTTTTCCTTCGAGATGCAGCCTGCAAACAACGGTGAGCTATTTGCTGGTGGTTTCGCATTCAAACGTGTACTAGCAACGGATATAGCATTTGTCTTCTTTTTCCATAATCCTTCTCATACACAAGAGGACCAGAACTTTTTGTGTATGTAGAATACACGTTTGCCTGTGCGTCAGTTCAGAGCCCATTCAAATATATCCAGTGCCCAGCAGATGAATGGTTTAGAAACTCTGCGTTTAGAAAGTATTTAGAAATGCATTACAAAAAATCACACAGAAGAACCAGATACAGAGGAGGGAAACCTAAAGCTTGTGCTGTTCTAGGGACTCCCCCAAACTCACTCCTATAGCTTTAAAAGTATTCTTTTTAATGCATCTTTATAACAATGATTGACAACACCTTTCCAGACTGCACAGGTTTACAAATACCAATTGGATAGAGAATTAGGAGCCTGACCATTCCTGAAAGAAATTCATTTAGGAAAGGGAAAAAGAGGCCACGTCCTTTTAACACTGTAAAGACAAATACAGAATCGGATTATTTAAACATAAGGATCGCAAGCAGGTCAGGATTTCCCTTTTATTTTGGAATAAATTCCTGAGTATGGAGGAAAATACAGATAATTATATTTTGCAAAAAAACCCACCCCAAAACTAGTATATTGGTGTGTTTTTCAAATCTGTAACATTCTCCTGTTCTCAGTGTTCAGGTTTGGTATGTGAAAAGGTAAGAAATACCTCATAGGCCCCCAAAACTAAACACTTTGTTTCTTTGGGGTTGGGGGACATATTTTCATTAAAAAATAAAAATCAATGCCCATTTATTTTAAACATCAGGAAATGCTACTCGCAAATAATATGTACCCCGAGAGCTTCAGACTGAAATGTCTTACAAAAAGAAAAAGGAGCAGATCTAATGCCTCCCAAATCCCACTGAAGCCTGAATTCTCTGCACCATCTCTGCTTCCACAGCTTTGCTCAAGTCCCAAGACCTTACATGAAAGTAAAACAGCGAATACTTTGGACTAATATTAAAAGAAACAGAAATAAACCAAAACATTTGAACAAGGCTGTACACAGAAATTTCCATAACAGACCATGCCAGAGCTCTGTGTAGCCCAGCGTATTTACTGCCTTTAACAACAGTGACTAGCAATCATCCCTGCATCTACGATGGAAGAGGGAACAAAGTGAATTAGTTTTAATGGACTACGGCTGACATCAGAATTGGTGAGATTTTTCCTCCTTTCCAAATCACAGAGTCTAATACAACATAATGAAAAACGAGGATGTTTGCACGGTTCCTTCAGTCTCCAGTCTAGACACTCTAGTTTAGACTAATCCAGTTTACCACTGCACAACTGATTCTAATTGGTAACATTTAATCCTTTCCCTTCCCTCTCCCCATTTGAGACCCTGCATACACTTACAGTTCCTGGCAGACTGTCATCAACACATTAAAACCTCGGAGGTTTTTCTGTAAACATCTTCATCTAAGTAACCCCCTACGGTGTATTCCTTCCTTTTGTGACCTTCCAAAATTTAGTCCAGGGCATCTTCATCCAGAGTTTACACAAGAAGCTCTTGTCATTTACATCACACAGCAGACAGGATTCTTCTGTGATGCTGTAGTGACTATGACATTCTGCAAATGGTTCGTACCTGGGTTTTTTAGTCTATAAAAATATATATAACATATATAAATACATGTATATATATTATATACACAGTAAAAATTAAAGCCTCCTGATGACAAATTCTCGTACAATGTTGCACTGACAGAAAAACATATTAATAACCAATAAATTATTTGTCAGTGTTTTTTATTCTGGCTACATTTTAAGTGTGGTAAAAATTCAACCATAATAAATAGAGACCTTAGTGGCAATACTGCTGGTTTACATTATATAACAGAAAATTGTTATTGGTATGTATAACTGACGTTTCTAGATATCTTATATTTATAGCATGGAGAAGGCCAAATCACCAGGTGACATAATCTGCAACTCAACGTCGCTAACAACATCCTACATTACTTTTGTGTGGCCAAGGTGTATTGACTATAACCCCCTAGACAGGCCTTGGTCCTGGAATCAATATAAAGGTATCAAAATACTTTTCAGGACAAAATATACACATATGTAAGCAGAACAAACATGATGTGCAGGTTTGGGAGCACAACTGCATAGATGCAGTCTGAAAAATAAATCTAAATGTATCTAAATTACTTAATGGCAATTAGTAAACAGCACTACATGTTTGTCCAGACACTCTGTCCATTGTAAGCTTGCCTTTAATTAATATGAAGCTGAATATTCAAGCCAGTGTTAACACTAAGTAAAAGCATCCTGATAATGGCTTAATGTGATTTTCGTTTAATAAGTGAATTACAGTAATTGTTTTTAGGGTCTCTGGGTAAGCTTCTTATTTCCACTACATCAATATATATGCCAAAGGTACAGTAATAAAGTCCCCAGTCTACTAATATTACTTCACTTTCTTGTATTATTTATTCTTATCTTGAAGTGTTTTCATAAAAAGCTTAAAGTCTTCCTAAAAGTTAGAAGCCACCTTCCTTTGTTCAGCAATGACAAGAGTGGACATGGCGCTAGAGACATGCACACCTTCTTGGACGTGGATCATTACCAACTAGACTGAAGAGATGACTATTTTCCCAATCAACTATGAAAGAATGCTGTAATCAAAAGACATCCAGTGAGTGCCATTCAAAAGCCTCAGAGTAGCTGCAGCACCGTCTATCTGCTGCAGCTCTCCACAGAATTCATCTGCCTTGCTGGCCACTGCCAAGCTGCATGAATTATTCCACTGGCAGGAGCCCATTTCCGGTCATCACCTGCACCAGGGCCCCAGAGCTCCTTCCTCTTACACACAAGTATCCTTGCCACATACTGTGGTGGCAAAAGTCACCTCACGGGAAGGGGTTGTGGTAAAAAATAAATAAATACTATGTATATGCATTACTTCCTGAGCAAATAGAGTCGAAAATCAGATCCCTTTTTCCTGTTAATGCACAGCACCTCTTCCACAGCACTTGGCAATGCTAAATTATTATTCCAGCATTTAATTTATTCAATATTGGATGGATGTCTTAAACAAAAAAATCAAAACATCTGTGTTTCAGAAGGGGAACCTTACCTTCATGCAAGTCACAAAAGCAATCGCTGACATATATGGCATTATATATATAAATCATGATTTTGACATATAATAAAGTGTCTGGAAAAACTGTGCCAGTTTCCTAAGGAAGAAAACGATCCATGAAATACATTCTAGCAATTAAAAAAGGAAAAAGAAAACAAGCCACAGTGCCAAGTCACCTGAGCTTCAAACTTGGAATCGGATTTATGAAGCACACTTCCAAAAACAGAACAAGAATGTTATATAGGAAGCGTGCCCTCCAGCCAGAAGAAACACTGCCCCCAAAGCTGACAACACAGCTGGCAAAGGGAGCGGATTAAGGAGCCTCACGTCATAACTTTTATTTTTACCACTAGAATAAGGACCCCCTTAGCATTTTGTGCCTGCTTCCCAAAGATTCAATCAGCAACAAATGGCAAAGGAGGACCGGTTCTTTTTCACTTTTATTGAACTACTGCATATCTTACCTATTAAAATGAAAAATGTAGGGCAGAGAGGCAATAACAATACATGCAGGGACCCAGCTTTTAGAAATTCCATAGGACTAAGGGATTTTGTGGATGAGATGCCTGGCCACAAATTTTCAGCTGCAGTACAAACCCTCCCCTCCACCCCCCAAAACCCCAGCAACCCACTGCCCATAGTAAACCAGCACAACTTCTTCTGATAGACACAGGAAAAAACACAGAAAACCCGAAACCTCCAGGAACTGCAGTTTTTCATCTTTATGTTTCTCTTGGTTTTTTTCCCCCTTTCTAATGCTAAACATGATTTGCTACATGTCTTGGACTGAGACTTTTACAGTCTCCCTGACTCAGAAGCAAGCTTTTATTAACATATAAGTCTGGAAAAGGTATACAGGGACATGCTAGGCAGCATTAAAAAACCCCAAACTGTGGTTCCCCCTAAATATACTCAGAAATTATATTTCAAGTTTGTTATTTTATTATCCAAGCTGGCTTTCAGAGCAGCCATAGGTCTAATACCAAAAAAGCTAACTGGATGCCAAGTTTCTTCAAATACCTCAAAATGGGTAAAGAATTCAACAGATTTGCCTTAAATCTGAACAAAAGGTAGATCTAATGCCAGCAAAAGTCAGTACAGAAACATCTACGCAGCACAATGAAGTGCTATGCAAAAACACCCCTGCTTGCTCTTTCAGCCTTTTGCCTTGTAACATATACAGCCAGCTCTCCCTGCCAACCAGCCCTGCTTGGAACTCCACATGGATGATTTACCTTGCCAGGAGGAAAACACAACCCCACAGACTCAAACCCAAAGCAAACCAAAAAAGCCAACAAAAAAGACACACACACCTATCAGCAGGAGTCCTGCCACTGTTTGCAACAGAATTTCGGCCAGGCCCATAATAACTTAATGTATCTTGGATGCTGTAAGTGCAGTAAGGGATTTCTTCTTGGTTTCAAAAAGAAAGACCAGAGGAAAATATGACTGCCATTTACTGACATTAGTGACTCTCTCCCCTTCGCATTGGATTGTTTTCTGATAATCCTACAGTGAAATAATCTATCACAAGGAGCTATTCTCTCAACGATACACATACATTTTGTACTGTTATTTTATCACTAATAACTGACCCCTAGCAAGCTCCTTGTTCAGTATGGAAAAATAAGCAGCAGAAACCCCCCAAAATGTATCCTACTGGTAACTGATACCTTCAAAACACAGCTTGAAGTGGCTGTGGCACTGTTCTACTGGTTTACCACACAAAAACATATATATCCATCTACCAAATCCATTGACTTTCAGGGAGTTCCCATGTCAGTGGTGGCTTTGTTTCAGACTTTTTTCAAACACAATCCTGTAAGTTTTTACAGACCTGTAGAGCCCATGGACCCTTGGGACGAGACATGATGAAATTAAGCTATTTAATGAGCCATAGGGAATAAAATAGCTCACTGAAACAGACTGGTGTTCCCTATTTGCCTTTAAAGCAAAAATTAGCAATTGCTATGTTCTAGTGCAGCATCACAGACACTGCTTGAAATTAAGAGTAAAAGTGGGGTTTCACTACAACTAGCCAACAGCCAAAGACAGGATCAAAATCCACTTCTTGTTTTGTTCTGCTTTGTAATGAGATCAGATTAATTGGCAATGTACCACTATGGAATGGATGGGTTTCAATCGTTTGTTTATAACAAGATGATGTTAAAACACTGGCCTCAAACAAAGTTATGCCTTGATGTTAAATAAAGAATACAGAATCCGGTGTTAAGTGCTGCTTTCATACTGCAGGCAGCTGAGGTGATAGTTTACAACTGGTCTGATACTTGGCTGTGACTCATCCCTTCTGCAATTGTCTCATAACACACATCATTTGCAATCAGTCAAGAAGAACACCAATTAGACAAGGTGTCTTGCCACTGAGTATCTCACTGCACCATTAGACCTAAGGTAAGAATCTGTTACATCATACACAAAGAATTGTCATTTTAGTCCCTGAGCAAACCAAAAGAATTTGATTATAAAACAAGTAATCCAACAATATGCAAATACACCATTCCATTTAAAAAATAACAAGTTAATCTGCTTTTGCATAAACATTCTTAAGTTTATACAATCACAAAAATTGTCTTAAGGAGGCATTTCATTAATCTCTACACTGCACTCTAATTCAAGCAGCTATATTTATGTCACTTAAATAGCATTGCTCAACTCTAGGTACTATCTTTCTACAAGAGAATGAAGCAAAAACATTACTGTTCTGGAACTGGCATAGTTGATTATCAGTTAAAGGCACAGAGTTCCACAAGAAATTCTCTGAAGTATCAGAGGAAAATTCAGCCAGATGAGAATAAAGGGGTTTTGTGTCAAAAACTCACAGTGAAAATGCAGTGAACTACACACCACTATTAAAGAGCTCTGAGATAACAGATGGGACATCAGAGTAAGACCAACTGGTCAGTAGAAGTGAAAACATAAATGACACTTTTAGTTTTTCTCTGAAATGTAACTTCACCCTCAAGATCTTCATGGCATTTGCTACATTCTAGAAACTGCTCATTTGGGCAAGTGGGAGCTGTTGATTCATCAGCCATTGCAATGACTACTACTGCAATCCACTGCAACGCTTACGGGTTCTTCTGTCTACAGGCAGGGTAGTAAATATGTTAATTGTCAATTTGGTAAGACTGATTAACAGACAGGATTTGTAGATATCTCTGATACCCACAGGCATTGTTCATTTATAAAGAAAAAGGAGAGGAACAGGTATTTTCAGGTGGTTCTTAAAAGCATTTTCGAATTACAGCTGACTTCACTCAGAGCGAGGGTGGAATTGGAATCTCCATCAACAAAACACATAACAGCAGTGTAAGATACTTTAAAAGTGAAACAATTCATTTCATTGTCATATTTACAGAGGAGTACAATTTAACAGGTGTGCTGATCCTCTGGACACCTGCATATTGGAACATCTGGATACCTGGCTGGCAGGATACTCAACAGAAAGGAATTCCCTAGTACTTCTGCTACATTCATAGTGATAGACTTGAATCTTCTCACATACACCACAGTATAGATTTGCTTAAGTTTGAAATTTCAAACAAACAAAAAAAAAAGACAAATTAACCAGTGTGTGATACATTCAACCCTCAACAGAGCACGCCAAAAGTCCTAGAAGCAATGAGTAGATAACGGCATGTATCACAATGGCATTTGCAATTCCTCCAGAGAACACAATTATGATACTTTACTGTCTTCATGTCGTTTACAACTATCACATTAAAATAGTAAAATAACTTACCACTAGGGTTAAAAGCCATGCAGCAAATAGGCTTTTCGTGAGCAGGGAAGTGGGCCACAATACCATCACTATCAGAGTCCTCACTGACAAGCACCTGAATAATATTAATAGAGACGAAGGTTAGAAAGTAAAAATACACCTAAGAGAAAAATTCAACTTAGTGATATAGGAATTGTTTTACAAGACAGATACGGTGGTACAAATCAGCAGTATAACTGCATGTGAACTAAACACAAACAACCTTCTTTTTTTTTCAGATAAAGAAACATGAGACATGCTCAAATAACCTACGATTAACTAGACAATCATGTACTTTACACCTGGATTCCCTATTTATTTAGCCTATTCAAATAAGGCAAAATGGAAAAATAGTACTGTTTTGATCAGTGAAGTAGTAATGGCTAAATAGCTTATTACAAAAGAAGTCTTTATGCAGCGCACCAGGAAGCTGCATTTGTTTCCATTGCTCTTGAGTGAAGCAAGGGTTGTGCTCTCACTGTATCTCTCTGATCTTACACAGTGGTGAGACACCAGCACACGGCGCCCAGAGAAGCTGTGGCTGCCCCATGCCTGGCAGTGTTCAAGGCCAGGTTGGACACAGGGGCTTGGAGCAACCTGCTCCAGTGGAAGGTGTCCCTGCCTGTGGCAAGGGGTGGCGCTGGATAAACTTTAAGGTCCCTTCCAACACAAAGCAGTGTGGGATTCTCTGACCATTACTCATAACTTGTGACAGGAGCTTCCCTGCTCCTTCAGCGCTCGCATGGACCAGAGCTCTCATTCTACCAGACTCTGCAGCATCAGGGAGTCAGACTAACATAAGGAGGATCAGTGCCATTACTCTGAAGAGCACACATAGCTTGCTAACCATAAGCAACATATGATTTTCCTTAAGCAATAACAAAAATCACATAATGGAAAGAAAAACAGGAAGCAGCATAGACTTTTTCAAAGAAAAGGGAACATTAAACTATTACATAAATCAGTGTTTTCTTCAGGAGCATTCAAAGTATACGTAGGATGGAAAAACAGACTGAAAACCCATAAACTATGGCTTTGCTTTCCATCAGCTACACAGGTAGGAACACTACAACTTGCTTCCTGCTAACAAGTGGTGACAGACTTGAGGTATCTGGATTTCCAAATGACACAAAAAATGCTAAGGACTAAGAGCATGTATGAAACCAGTTGCATTGCTAAACAAGAATCTTATCCCTCTTTAAATTGCCTCAATGGATATTAAGTAATAGTACTGCAAAGGTTAAAAAAAGTATTACAAAAGGTTAAATAATTCTGCCGCTGTAAAATACCTTCTTGTGAACAAAAAAGATAATTAAAAGACAGGAGAGAGTTTTCACAGCAGAAGGAAAAGTGGAAAATGAAATACCTGGGCTGAAATCTGTGTTGTGAACATCTTCTGGAGGGAGGAACAAAGGATTATCTTAAACAAAAAGGTATTTGAAGTTGATAAAACCACCTGGCCCAGTCAAAACTAAAGCTGATTGTGAAGACATACGAAAGGACCTCCAAAAGAACATAGTATTACCAAAATCTAGTTGTATGAAAAGGGAAAATATATCCTTAGATATTTAGAAGAGAACCAAAAGAAGTGTGAATAAAACACATGCAGGAGCTGTAGAAGTATTTTATTCCTTGGTTACATCATGTTAAAGACTAAACAAAATAAACCAAGGAGAAAAATCTGTCAGGAAAGGACTTAGTAAAAGGGTTTCTGTGGTAAGCAAAAACCACCTTCTTAACAAGAGAGTGCAAAATTTCCCATTTCAAGTTCAGAATAATTTGTCTGCTGCTTCCAAAACAATCTGAAAGGTTTTTAATACTTCCTATTCCTGATATCAGAATAATTTGAAGATATTTTTATGCTTCAAAAAGAGAAATCATCTTTAAATGTTTAAAGAAGTCACGTAATATGGATGAAGAGGCCTGCGCCTGACTGACTTTAAATGTTCAAATTACTTGGCACTGTCACATAAGCACAATTATGGTTTTGCTTTCCGTTGTCAGCATTTCGTGCTTATTCCAGAGCCACTAACCAAAGGGTCTGGAGATCTTCCTAAGAGCATTTCAAAGAAACACTGCTCTTTTCTCAGCCTATATAAGCTGCATTAAATAACTCCTACAGATCATCTTTTTCACTGTTAGCTAACTTGGTCTTATCCTTAACATTTTGCCCTAGTTAAAGATACACAATAATGATAAAGTAACATCATAAACCAGCTTTACAGAACAAATAGTTGGTTTTAAATCTAGTCTGCTAAACAAAAGTGTTTAACCTATGAACGTGTACGTATCAACAGTATCTAAAATGATTGCTAAAAACAGTGATGTAGGATATTTCATGCGCATCGCCTTCTAAAGACAGATTAATTCAGCAAGGCTTTTCTGTATTAACTAACGATAAATGCTCCACTTATCTCTGCAACATAAACCCCTATTCAACAGGCAAGAAACACTCTGGATGGTAAGATGACCTTAAATATTTCTCTTTTGGAAATACAATACAAAGTAAAAACACCACAACATTAAAAACTGTGAAACACCTCAGAAGTTCCAATTTGTGACTACAATAAAGCCCAAACCTATTATTTGTATGCTATGCTAACTGGTTCCACGCTTTTAAATGCTTTTTTTCAAACACTGCTTAAAATTATCTTCGTGGAAAAACACCCTTTGTACTTCATCTAAAAGGAGTTCTTAAAAATCTTCACTTTTCACTGTAAAAGTTGATGTTTGGGTACAGCAAATCAGTCCTTACTTTGGCTTTCTCCTCTGTGTTAGAAAGACAAGAAAGAAGATCTTCTTGGCATAATGTCCAATAAGGAAAGAAAAGCAACTGTGAGCTTGCAGAGCCTGAAAACCTTCACTTGCCACCAAACCTGGCTCATGCAGAGCTTTCAGACTCAAACTGAAAGATGTCAGTCTCCAAAAACATCACCCACAAAAGCCTGGAAATCCCTGGACAGCACAGAATCTGAAACTCAGGTTGTGATGGTGTCACTCCATCTCTTTTCTTGACATCTGATATCTGTCAATCCCCACCAACTGTGGCCGCAGAACGCAAGTACTTGCTTCTGAGGCACACATGGAAACAATGCTTGTTTGTGCAAGGTAAGATGGAGTTGAAAAATGCTCTTCAGCTTTTGAAAATCAACATGAAAAAATAAATCCTTGCGGAACAGAGAAGGAAAGAGCTTGGCTTAAAATCACCAACTTCTATTTAAATCTTGGGGCTGCACTGATGGATTTGTCATGTCCTTCAGTGGACTGTTGGGGAAAACATACATCACCTTTTACAGTTTCAGCACTACAAAGGAAGGGAGGAGGAATAAATCAAAGGAATTACAGCAGTTGACTTAACTACATCATAAACCAAAGAAGACCCTCTTTGGAAATGCCCCTTCCAAACCTGCCATAAAACAGGAGCCTGGTTCACACGCCAACTTAGAGCTTACAGAGCTTTAAAATCATAGTATGATTTTCACCATTGTATATAACTTAAGGAAGACAAAATTATGCTGGTACAACACAAGATGCTTTATACTGGAATACATTATTTTCTGTATTAAAGATCCTTAAATAGACATAACTGCCTCGGTACAAGAGGGTTTATATCATTTGGATAGATCAAACAGCACAGAATTTGTGCAGAGAGGGATGAAAACCAGAGCTGTGCAGTGATGAAGGAGTATCAAATGCCTCTGCCACAGAGCCTTCACAAATTTTAGAAACCACTTCTTGCAAAAGCTGAAGTGGAAGATGCTATCTGCCAAAGTGCTGGAGAGAACAACGTCCATAGGCTAACGAAGGGCCCATTCAATCGATACGAACACTGTACAACTGGCCCCTTTCGGCCAGTTTATGGTTTCTTACCACTGAAAAGAGCAGAGATGGAAATTCTTCTTGGAAGTCAAACCAGAGGTACAAATTGCCTAACAACACATGCAGGTGCTGTCAGAAAGCTCAAAGGAAGCAGCTCATTCAGCTTCTCAGCACACGCTGCAGACAAAGCCCACAGGAATCCTGAGGCTGCAATTTCCATCATCCTAAATAGGCTTTATCCCCCAAGGTGGTGGCCTCCAGTCACTCTTCTATTAAAAGACCTTACAAAGTCTCTCATTGAAAAGGTTTCATAAATCTTAGCATTACCCCTATAACTGCACAGTCACTGAGGTTCATGAGGATGCTCAAGTATTTTCCTCATAGAGTTCCCTACCATTACAAGGAGAAACACCATTTTAAGAAAATACACCAACAAGAAATGAACAAAGGCTCTTGTATCAAGATGGCCTTGTAAAGAAGCACTCAGCCTACTTCTGATGCCCAAATAGTACCTTATCAAGAGAACCGCAATGTTCAAAAAAGGCCGCCCAGCTAAGAGAGCCAGTAGCTGGACACGCAAAGCTAATGCTGCAGCTCTCAAGCCAGCTCAGTAAAGTTCAACAGAACACTGGAGTTAATTGAAGATGAAGCAAGCCCTCTTTATCTCACTATGAAAGAGAAAGAGACAACACACCTAGGGGATCATTACATTTACTGTCAGAAAACAGTGTTTACTTTGAGGGCATGAGATAGCTGAAGCCAAAGCTTTTTTCTCCTGTGCCATATTTTTCTTCATTCATTGTATTTTCCATACTGCTGAACAGAAGCCACTTGTAATTATGACTTCAATTATTTTAATCTTTAAAGGCAAATTACACCACTTATCCCAGCAGACATGTTTTTAAATAAAACATGAAAGTAACACAAATACAAACGGACACAAATCTAATCAAGCAGGTCCTACTTTCAATAAAATTAAGAAAGAATAATCCCATCATCATAAAAACAAATAGGTTGGGCAATATTTATAAATATGAATAGTATATAATAAAGAGATCTTTGTATGTACACTTATTAAGATCTGCATTGATTGAAATAGCTGAAGTTAGGGCAGTGTTCGCTTCAGTTCCTAAGCACAAAACCCACCCCCCTCCACACTGACCCCCCCCAGTTAGCCTCCCCCAACTTATAGCTAAGGTCAAACATCAGTGGAAAAGGGCTAAAAGTGATAGATCTGTGGCATTAACTACTGCACTCCTTTTAATAGAATCCAGCATAAACTCAAACCAGCCTTGTGCTCAGCCTGAACCATTTATCTGAGACAAAAATGTCTTCTTGACAAAAAACAGATCTCCTTTAATAAAAGTAAGGCAGACAGTATTACGCTCTGAGGGAATCCTGTTGCTCTTTTTATATTTATATATAAAAAGGATTCTTCTGTAATACACGTAGATATAAAAAGTGAAGAAAATTGATGCCAAATATATGAGCATCGGAACATCAGATCAGCCTTTGTGAAAGCTGTTCTCAAAATAAAAGCACTGGCGTTAATGACAGTGAAATTACACATGTAGTTGAAGTTTTATTATTGAATATCCTTTATCCTTTTAGCTTCTTTTTGCTTCAGACCGAAGTTTCACAACAACTCTTGCTTCCGATAAGCAGCTTTATTTGGTTCAATTGTTATTAACTCCTTACTAAATGAAAATGAACTTTTGAAACTGCAGCAGTCTGCAGGGTTTTTTCTGAAAATTCCTTCTTAATGCAATAAAAAGTTAATAGGGAACAGGGAAAAAAAAGCAAGCGCCAATCACATTTGAAAACATAAAAAGATCAACATGCGATCTTGGTTTGGTAAGCTCTTTTTTAAAGATTCCTCAGATATTTTCCTGAATTTTGGATGATCTGTGAAAGCAACACAGTGATATCTCATCGATCACAGCGCTCTATCAAAAGCACTGAGAATCGAGTTCTGTATTTTCAAATGACCACGTATTTCTCTGTCAACTAAATGTTAGATGTTTAACAGCTTTACATTCACGCACAAAACTGGCGACTTTGGAGAAAGGTCATTATTGCAGCCTACATGTGGGTGGCCGAGTTGATGAATTAATTAAGAATACAGAAACAAAGGTCGAAAGAAAATCATTTTTCTTTAAAACTCAAGCCACTAAAGGCTTACACATTTAACTCCAATTACTGAAAAAGAGGACATCTGCACAGCTTTTGTTTTATCCATTTCAACTCATTAACAGATTCAAATAAATAGTCATTACATCTAACTGAAAAGTTCGCTAACACTTCATTAGAAGGCAGTTTAAACAAGCACACAACCTTGTTAACATATTTTGGTTTACCACAAAGTTACTTGGGCATCTTGATAACTATTTTTACTCCCTTTACAAACATATCACGACAGCCAACTTCAATAATTCTGCATTCCTTTGCATTTCTTTAACTGTCTCATAATTCACATTTTCTTAAAGTACCACTGATCATGGAAGTAGGAGCTATCATATAAAGAACTGATGGGTATGAGATTTTACTACAGTACCTACATTCATAAGGTTTATTAAAAAGATTTTCCCTACAGATTTAATCCTGCAAGACTGCATTAGAAGATTTCTTTGGTCTTTAATTGTATATTTTTCAGTGGTAAGCGAGCATTTCAACCTCTGCACAATACACTTAATGAAATACACTGAGCTCCATCTCACATTCTTTATATTGCTACCTTTTAAATGGCAGATATAATAAAAATTAGGGAAAACTTAGAGCTGTAGTTAGTCCCTCTGGCTTATGTCCAAAACATGTTCCTTAATTGTCCTACTGGCAAATAAATCTGTATGCTTGTACACACATACAGAGCAGCACACTCCTTCTTTAAAACCTGTGTTGCTATGCTCAAAGTAAATGGATAGGCACATGCTTCATTACTTTGCAAGCCTTTACATAGATATACTTAATAACAAAACCTCAACTGCTTCTCCAATGAAAAAAAAGCCCTTATGTCTCCTTTAAAAGGACATGCTTGCTCGCCTTAAGATTTACTGTCCTTTTCTTCCATTTTCTTTCTCTTTTTAAATTGCTTCCATTTATTTTTTCTACTATCTTAAAATTATCTTAAAAATGTATTTTATTACTCGGAAATTTCATCACAACACCCAAATTCTTAGTCAGGCTATGCAGGTAGATAGAAATTTTTAGTGACCTGAAGGAGGTGAGGTAATCCTCTTACATTAGGAGTTTGCTGACGATAAGAAAACAACTTCTTTCTGCTTCTGAACCTCCCCTCATTTATGATCAGGCTGACAACCTCTGAAAACCATGCACGCACACAAAAATATATTTACAGATTTGCTAGAAAAATCTCTAATGAAAGGGATGCAAGGCTTTCAAACTGTTAATTCAGCCCAGAAAACACAAGTAGGCACTACTAATTCTTGTGGCTTCCCAGTCAGTTTAGAAAGACTGATGCTTGTAACAGGCACTGCCATCCAGCAGCATCCTTATCCAGCCACAGTGAAATATTCCAAACCAGGAGAAAGCAATGATGCCACTGTCTCTTTGCAGCCACCTAGGTCTCCTATTTCTCCCTGGAATCTGAAAACTGGGATTATGAACCAATACCTTTAGAAAAGTCACTGCCACACATCAGCAAGAAAACTGAGATTAAACTACACCATGCTGCTGAACAGCACACACTTTATCTTCAACACAGGTGAGGCTGAACACTGCATTACTCAATCTGCTCAATCACTCTTCTATTTCAACCAACGTGTCAGTAACGATGTAGTCTGGATGACTACTATCAGCAAACCAATTTACCACAGAAGAGTAAAATAATTAAAGAAATTAATACAATGAGGAAGAACCTGTGTGGCTCAAAGAGCTGTAGAGATTTCAAACCAGCACGATGCTCAACCACGAGTTTATAGTGAAGTCTATGAGCAAGCACATTTAGCTCAGTGAAACGATTCACATCATTTAAAGGTCAGGCTTGCTAAATTGCTTTGTTGAGCTGAAGCTTCATTCAGTTAAGCTATAAAACCCAGCCAGGGCTGCCCAGCTAGCATAAAGAGGTGCCATCTGAACTAGAATGCCATTTTTTGCAGGTTTGCCTGCTTCTATCAGCACACAGACACAGGATCCCTGCCAGGCTCCTCAGGACACAGCAACTCACACAAATGCCAAAATCATGTTCCAGTGGAGCTGTGTGCGCAGGAAGTTATGTTCCCACCTGGCTGGAGTGATGGACAAGAACTCAGTGGGGCACATGACACTCCTTGCATTAGAAGGTTCTTTACTGGGACAGTGTCCAAGAAGAGTCTTTATTCAAACCATGCACAAATTATATTTGGTTTTAATCAACTTTCTTTTCACTAAACGCACATTTCTGTAAGAATCGATTGTTAAGAAATCTGCTGTACCATGAAATTCTAACAATGCAAATGAAAGATGATTTTATTTTTCCTGGGGACCCCCCCCCCCACTAAAGCTAATCCTGAAAGTAAGTCTCAGCAATGAAAATAAATTATGAATTTTAAAACTCCAGATGACAACAATATGAATGCAAGGCATAGAAACAACGCAGGTATCTAACTTAGAGCCTCCTTCCCTAGAGATACAAGACAAAAATTATTTCCCAAGAACTGATGGCTTATTTATGTTACAGCAGCACTATTTGGACAAGGCAAGCGTTATCATCTTTACAACTACTTTTCCATAGTGCCCTTTAGGCTTGATAGCTCCCTACTATTGCTAAGGTCAGAGGACAAGTTCATAAAAGCTCTAAATCATACATAACAAGACTTAAAAACCTAAGATACATCTTTTTTTTCCCCTTAGGCCCATGCAGAAGAACCAAAGCCCAGACAATGACCACCATAAGTAATGACCGCATTAAACACGGCTTCATGAGAAATTGATGAAGCAAAATTCTTCTTTCTTTTGTTTTTATCTGGCAGTATAAGAAGAGCCAAAAGAACCCTTTTTTTTTCTCAGGAAATGAAAACAAACCCCAGAAGCCAAAAAAAAAATAATCAGTGATTTTAAGACTTCAAGATCTTAAGTAAAATAAATTCTTTTTTTATTCTCCTCCTCATTTTGTTTTTTCTCCTGCTTTAATTTTGCAAGAAAAGGCCTTTAATGTTATATGAACAATCCACTTTCAATGTAACATTACTTGGCTAAGTACTTCCACAGCTAGCTCTCAGGAACAACCACAGCTCAAACAGCAGACAGGTTTTTGTTTGGTTTGATCATTTTCAAGTAACATATTCTATTTTCCTTTCATGTAAGAAAAGAACTTCACTTCTGATTTGTCATCAACACTTATTAACTTACCTGCAATAAGCATCATAAAAGTAGGGGAAAAGAAAAGAAAAGAAAAATTGTTTTTCTTTTTTAAAAATACACTAAATGTGAACGTTAGTCTGTTTTACAGACTGGTTACAGAATAATGCAGCGCATGGGAGACCTGCAATAACACCCATTCCAGGACCAGACCCTTCAACATTAACAGATTGTCAGAAACAAACAAACAGACATGGCTATCTCCTCCGTCCTAGACAGTTCAAAACAACTTAACATTTGTATGATAATGGCACGGGTATTTTAACAAATGATTTTGCCTGGCGCACTGTTCTGTGTGTTATTAGTACAAGAGTACATAGCATATGCCTCACAAACCAGCATCACACTTGATTACACTTTAGTTTTGAAATTTCTGTAAAATCAGAAGCTTTTCTACTTAATGTTCAGCTCCACTCATCATCTTTTTTAAACTGGAATTCAACAATTCACTGTATTTCTAGATGACCACATTTTCCAGACACATTCTATATTAATAAATATAATCAGACTACAGACACATTTCAACTGATCAGTATAAATCAACGTCAATTATGAACAAGTGTTAGTGAGACAGAATGTGACACTTCACACTTGATCTTGTCAAAGTGTCACATAAATATGTTCTAAGGACAATATATATTCTGGCTTAATTTCAGTCCCAAATAAGACTTTATCACAGCTGCGTGTGTCTGTAAAAGTTTTTGACCTAGCAAAAAATCTCATCTATTTTTCATTTTGTAAAGCATAAACCACATTTTCCTGCGATGCTTGTAACAGTGAATGTACATTCTGTTTCAGTGCAAACTGTATTACCTGCCCTTCTGCAACTGTCTCTGTGTCAATGATGGTGATGATTCCAGGCACCAGAGGACTTCGACGGATGTTGCTATGAGCTAAAATTTCTTCTTCAGTTGCTCCTGAGGGCAGCGTCCCTGTCAGCTGTGTAACTACTTTCCCAACCATCGTAAGTCCAGTCTTTATCGTCTATAAAAAGAAAGAGAACCAATAAATAATGTTTAAAGTTGGTTTATGGATCTCTCTTAATTTTTTTCTCAACAATATGAATATAACAACAATATGAATACACGATTGTGCACACCAGAGGCAGAGAAAAGAAATATTTTAATAAGTGATACGTAAGCTGCAAAAGGCTGTACATAAAGAAAGAGCTTGAAAAAAATTAGCATCCTACTGATCTGAAGTATTCACCTGCATCTTGCAATTAAGCTTCCAAAACAGTCTTGAAAAAAAGACATATGTTAATGTTGTCTAAATGGTTTGGGTTTTTTTCTTTAACATTGTTATTTACTTATTCCAAGAGGCACAGAGCGTAGATAGTTGTAAGAATCACATGGAGAAGCCAAGATGAGTGCGTGTGGAGGGCACCGTTACACACAGAAATATTTATAGCCGCTAATGCTTAAAGCTGAAATAGTTATGGCTTCTGCACAACTGCAAGAGACACGGAACTGGGCCTTTGATAGATATGACAGACACATTGATTAGTTTGCAATTATGCAGCATTAAAGCTGAATATGGGACTGAAACCCAGCACAATTACAAACGCCATCCTCAAGGTACTAGAAAGGACAGCTCTGTACAAAGTAGACTCATATCCCATTACAAATAATGTGACTTTCCACAGTCTGCATGTTTTCCAGATGGGGGCTTCAAAACATATTCACTGTACCAGCTTTTATAATCTAAAGATGCTGAAAATTGTTTTTATGTTGTTTGATTTTATGTGGAGAAAGAGCAAGGGTACTCACAGTAGGGGAGGCAGAGATTTAAAGAAAAACAACCCGAACTACAACTTTAAATAATTTCTCCTTGAATCAAGGACTGTGCTGTATTTGCCTAGAAAGAACTGAGCAGATTTATTATGCAATATAAATAAGAAATAGCAAAAGAGATCAGAACGGAATGACACTATAACAAGCCAATTCTTAACTAAAAAGACAAGCTAAGCTGCCTGCTAAATTGAAAAGGAAAAAAACCATACACATCACAGGCTGAAACCAAGAAGCAGCCACAAATCAATTGCAACTGCTTTGTTTAGTGCTAAAATCTCAAACTGCAGTGATTAGAAAACACATTAGTGTTCATCAATTAGCAGCCAAACGTTTGTTTTAATAATTCATAGGAAATGACTTACACAAAGTCTGTTAGTGTGTTGTCAGGAAAACCTCTGAAGGGCCAACAGAATTAGGCGCCACACTGTATTGATGGCAAGATCTAGCCAGGAAGCCTGATTAACCTCTGAGATGCCTCAGCTGATGTACTTACCCCATTAATGCTAATGGAGATACTACCACTTAAAATCGAGCCGTGCCTTTATCACAGGAATGTCTTTGGGGTTTAAAGTCTTTAGTAATATCCTGCCATTTGTTTCTTATTATTTCTTTTTATACTCAGAGACAACAAATGAGAATAAAACTAATTTTAACAGCTGCAAATTCAGAAGACTGAAAAATATAATGAAGCAGATAATGACATCCAAGGGACAGATCTAAACCAGCCCCAGTGCCATCACAGGAATGCATTTCAACTTTCCTTACAAAACCTGACACGGCAGTTTTTTGGCCAATAGATAAAATCATATAAAATGATAGTTTATGCAGCAGGAAAGAGAAATCAGTAGAGGAATACTATATGGCAAAATATCTAGGCAAGTTAAAAGACCAAGAATTGTAACTGACCTATTTTAGAAAATATCTTTAATATTATAACAAAAGAAATCAGAAGACAAAGTGCCCATTATAAATTTATAACGCTCTAGCAAAAAGTTAACATGCTTATCTAGCAAAATGAATTAGTGCTACAAGTTAGACTGTGACTGTGGGACTACTGAGAAGGAATAGGTGAACAAAGACATGGCCGAGGCCATTAGCTCAGAAATATCAGCGCAAAACCATTACAGCACTCACTTCTTTGTGCTATGTGTATATTTGCAAAAACTTCCCTGGTAATCTTTAACCTTTCCCATGCCATATCAGCTGTCCCCTCTATCCATTAGAGCTAATGACCTTGCTCTCACATAAGCTGTTAGTACTCATTAAGAAGTTATCAGGTAACAAGAGAAAACAGATGCAGCCTTTGCTAAATCACTTTACCACTATAGGATTAAAAGATATGGAGAAAGAATCAACTAAAGAAGTTATGAGGTGAGAAGAACTTGGTTTATAATTTGATGCTAGACATTTGACAGACCAAATACATTTTAAATGAAACAGGTTAAAGTTTGCACTGTCCCAGTTCCTTTGTCAATGATGGGAACCTGCCAATGCAAAATTCTTCATAAATGAAAATATTTGATCCAGTTTCTCTTCTAAGCAACAATGCACATTGTGCAAACACACAAGTTGTTTGTCTGCTCACATGTACACTATCTACTTAAAAATAAGACTGTTCACATTCCTTCAAATATAAAGCTATATTTAATTAAAATAAATGTATGCAGCCATACCTCATTTAATTGAAAAATAACTAGAACTTCAATTAAAACTAAAATGCATCATTCAGTGCCTGTTAGTCTGTTTTGTTCCAACAAAGTTCTTCTGTTCTTTTAGTGACTAAATATTTTGTTCCTGCTTCTCATAAAAAACACATTTTACACAATTTATTTGTTTACAAATGAAAAATCTATAGAAAGCAGAAAGAGCTCCAAAAGACGTGTCCTGGTAGCCAGCAATATGAGGGGCTTATGGTTAGTTAGAGCAAAGTGAGCACACAACTGATTACGGACTCATGCTCAAACTAAATGTTTGCTGAAATGCTCGTGCTTCACAAAGACGTTTCCCTTCCCTACTCTTGCTGCAGGTTCTGAAAAGAGATAGGATAGGGAAGAAACCTCTTAGAAAATTCATCTTGAACAGCATGGCCAGTTTGACCACTTGGATATGTTAGGACAGGGAAGGACTGCATGAGCACCTCTCAAACAGGGAGTGAGCTGCAGCATGACTCACGCAGGGACATGGTGAGAGCAAACATCTTTTCAACGAGACATCGGAGAAAAAACAAGCATGGAGACATGAGAACATCGTTTCCTAATTCCCCTTCCTTGCTGCATCCAAGATGAATAAATACAGATAATTATACCAAACAATTTTACATTTGGACACTTATTTCAAACCAGGCACCTGCATATTCTCCCATCACTAATCCTGTTAAGTAATACTGGGGTTTATTCCAAAAGACATCCTACAGCCATTCTACTGCGTTTTTCAGGTACAGTGAAAAGAATCTTTACACTATGAGGAACAATATTTTCATGGTTTTCAAACACATCTATTTCTCTCTTTGCTCAGGATTTGCCTGAATTGGAATCTTGACACGTTCTCTATTTCCAGAAATTTGCTGCTTGGTCAAATTAAAGAAATTATCAGAGCCTTTTAGAATATGGACAGCCAGAAAGGCACCAAACAAATGTGAGCAAATGAAAATAAGAGACTGAGATGGAAAAAATGCATGGGCTTTTCCAGCAAGAGCAGAAAGCAATGCTCATGCAAGACACATATCTAAGAAGAAATAGAAAAAAATTCCATGTTCAAAATAAAATCCTTCCAGAAAGTACCAAAGCAAATGGGAAGATGACATCAAGGAATTCTTCATGATGTCACCAGAATAACAAGAGTTTTGGCACCAGTAAACAACACACTCCAACATGGTCACAATTTTGACCTTGGTACTCATTACTCAGGTAACAGGGAGCTTATGAGTCTGAAGTTATTTGATTAAGGAAGAAATGTATTTGCTGCATCAACTATGGCACACAACAGAACCTCACACTGAGGACAAACCCACCAGGACATTCAAATCCATTTCTCATCAAAGGGAATACCATTAAACTAAATATTCTGTACTGCCACTGAGACCTTCTACAGAGGATCTGGAAGGTAATTCTCAAAAGTGACCCTGTTGAAATTACTCTTTTTTTCTCAGCTTTATCCTTCTGCTTTGTATGAAGGTTCTTTCACTTCTTTCAATAAGAAACTGGAACCCAGAGAAAAGGCTGTAACCCAAGATAATCTGACAAGACAAGAACTTTTATGGAACCACTTCTGAACCAAAGAGCAGCAGTGCAGGGAACAGAAAATGACATCCACTTTCAAAAAAGCTAAAACCTCTGCTGATCAAAGCAAATGAATTCCAAACCATTGCAGGCTGATAAGATATAACAGCAGTAGAGGTTTATAAATGAGGACTTACTTAAGCAAGGAGTGAAGTTTACGGTGAGGCAATGAGATGGGCAAAGAGCAACAGATATCTGGAGTAAATTATTTGCCAACAAGACAGTCAGCATTTCAGTTACCAGAGATGAAAACATGCTAGATAGTGAGCCAAGATTCAATGAAATCAGTAATAAATCAAACATTTCAGATTTAGTGTTACACACTCAGGGACAAATAACAAATTAACACAGTAAGGGTGAGATATACTCAAATATTTAAAAACTACATTAGTATCTATCTATTACAGCAACATCTAACTGCAAGTAGCGAGCAAAAGCAATGCGCTACACAGAATACAAAGTACTATAGAGATTGTGTCCTTATGATAATCTGTTTTCCTAACTTTCACTACCGCCTTATCTCTGTACAGAGGCCAACAATCTTTTCTCTCCTATGATTATAAACACATTTTATCTTATTGATGCAACAGCACTACTTCAGGGTTTGTATACGTTCAGCTTAACATGGGATTTTCTGGATGATGATCCTTGCCTAGTACTACTTAACAGGTAACGTCACCATCTTGGTCCTTACTGGCTTTAAAACCTAGTTATCCAGAGTCTTTAGGGCTAAGAACTACAAATATGTCCTCCTTTTTTAGATTTTTTTAGGCTGTTGAAAAAGATTAAGCAGAACAGTGCTTAGTCTTCGATGCCGAATGGAATGCTCTGACAATCGTTATATGCTTTAAGAAAGCTTTGGCCTGTTTGTTCCCCTTCAGTTAACAGCAGGCTTGGCTTTGGCAGTACAGTGATCTGTTTGTAAGATTTTACCACATCTGACCAAGAGTGATCACATCAAGCCAGTTGTTTTTTCAGACTTATCTGTGTTATAAAACCCATGTGATTGATGCTGAGATTGAAGGAGTTTGAGGAGATTTTCCCCTCCTGTTTTGTTTTTTTCCTGCTGGTGAAAGCACACAAAAAGACAAGAGCATATTTCAGATGTCTTCAGAAGAGCAGCAATTCAAGTTCTCCTCAGCAATGCACAAAACTTGTGATTTTTCTCCTCCTCCAGCCACAATGAGATGGTGTCCAAAGCTACGCTAATAGAATATGTTTGTTTCCATGTTTTGTTTTCACATGAGATACCATGCCTTGTGTCTCTCTTTGTGGGTTCTTCTAACTGTTGTTTTCTTCAGTGACGCTGAGCTTTCTGTTCTGTGCTGTCATTTAATTCCTATTATTAGATTTGTTTTGCTGTGCATATCAGAAATGAAAAGGCTGGTGGTTACACTGAAAGCTTGTAATCAGCACGAAGTTCGCCAGACGGTGCCAAAACTCACTCTGTGAGTGCGTGTATGTGAAAAAGGAATTACTTGGCAAAATGTTGCAAGCAAGTCCTTAAGGAAAGGAGGAGGTTATGGGGATAGTAAAACAACAGTTCTGCATACTCTTTGGCTCACTTAAGATTTTTCCAAGCCATGGTCATCTTTTGATACTATAAAACCCCAGACATTTCTCTGAAAAGGGAGGGATATTATAATGTCATCTGAACTAAGAAAACTAGGCAGTGCAACCTATATGTAAACAGTCATCAATACACTCTAACCTTCAAAGAAAGCTGCCAAGTAATTAATTAGTTCCAGTGCTGTGCCATCATCCTTCAGAGAGATTAAAACACATAATGATAGTGTGATTGAGTCCAAAAAGCACCAAGCACTTGTAAAGTCAGTCTTCATGATGCTAAAAGTCTAATAACTCACAAGGATGAAACTCACAAGGATGATTTCTAATCATGTAAGCTCATAATACTATGAACAGCCATTATGCAAAACCATTTTACTATGATTTTCTACTAACAGGGGTCACTAATACAAATAGCTCCTTGCAATACAGGAAATTTAAAACAGTCAGTTCAGAAGGAAAGGAATACTTTGTGAAAAACAGCAGCTACTCAGAGATCTGCAGGATCAGGACCATAGGCAAGCTGCTAATCGTAGCATGTTTCTTACTGTGTTTTGCCTTTGTGTGAATGGGGGGGGGGGAGGGTGGCAATGACACACTGTACAATTCAGGAGGGAAACCTAGTAATTATCTTACATGCTAACCTCTCCCAGCAGCAAATGATGTACTCACTTTGGCAGCACTAATGACTGTGGCAGTGTAAGACTGAATGTTGTCTCCACAGGCTCCACCACGGGATTGATGGCATCGGATCAGCTACAAGAAGAAAGACAGTAGAAAGTAACTACTATTAAACTACACAAACCCATAACCCATTACCATAGCTCTTATTTATCATGTACAGTGGTGTGTTTTTTCCTACAAATAGCAAAAAGCCCTGCTGAGACACTTAACCCCTTTTTATAATCTTCTGGGTGCCACCCAGACTGTCGCGTACTCAACTCCAGTTTTCAATTACAAGATGAGTAGTCACTAAGAATTCATAAACTTTGAAATGGTGGGATTTTTGGTCTGGCAGCAATACCACAAATAAATTTAAATAAATATAATCAAAAGCTTTAGCCATGTATATGTAACATTAAATATCAGACATTCTAAGAATCCAAGCGTGGCTTTCCCCTCCTTTTTATGACTAGCAAGCAAAGAAATGACAAAGGAAAATAGCTACTTTCAACTTCACGTTCAACACAGTGTAACATGGGTTTACCCTGTAGTGCCTTCCTTCCAAATTAGTAAATCAAAACAAGACTCTTCTACCTGCCATCAACCCACCAAAATATTTTTTGCCTTTGAATTCTAACTAACAATAGAATCTGTGCTTCTGACTAAACAAAACGGCAAAAAACCCTATAGATAATTGTTGTTGTACACAGAACATGCTGCCCATTTAACTGTTTTAGCTAAAAGAAAATTAAAAATTGCTGTAAGATGCTTTTATTTTGACAGACTTTCCTTAAATTTAATTATTTAAATAAAATTAGTTAAACTAGGGAGAAAGGGGAAGTCCACAGTGAATATACCTGGGAACACACAAACCATTTAAATTCCTTTTGTGATATAATTCTTTTGCTGATCAGTGGCTTATATTTTTGGCAGCAGGACTTCTTTAAATTCCAGGCTGACTGGTTAAGTTTTACACAGAGCCACTTAGGCATGGCATTAAAGGAAAGGCAGGCCTGAATTTGGAGAGAAATCAGTTGTGCTTGAAAAGGTGTAACAATAAATACATTTCTCAAGTCTGCCTCTGATAATTTCTGGTTCAGCTCTAGAAACAGCTATTCCAGTCACAGGTGGAAGGGAGAAAAAACATCTGCTTTG
The DNA here is from genome assembly GCA_009867235.2 of Psittacus erithacus. Taxonomy (NCBI): domain Eukaryota; kingdom Metazoa; phylum Chordata; class Aves; order Psittaciformes; family Psittacidae; genus Psittacus; species Psittacus erithacus. The sequence goes on along the minus strand of WYDI02024553.1, from coordinate 78,174 downwards.
AAATAAAAATCAAGCAGTAGAAGCTGAATTTAAAGTTTTCCAACACTTTAAATACACAATCATTTCTCTGGCCTAGGGCTGGGTAAGAAGAGTGGCAATTTTTTTGCTCAGGATCTATTTTCTTGCCTTCAGAAGTAAGAAAAATTTTGACAGTTTAATTTTTTTCCCCTAACATTTCCAGCAAATACATTAAAAAGTGGCTGTTTGAATGCTATTTCCTAGTCTAAAAAATGCATTGCTTTGTCGTTTCAGAGAAACCCACCGCCTCTGTCCAGACTCAGTTTCCCCAAGTAGAATTTAGGAATCCTCACTTGCCTACCTTTCAGAAGGGTCTATAATTAAGTGCTTTAAAATTTAAAATGAAAATGGGTTGATTATAAAGGGACCCCACGGAAAACACATGTTGAGAGCTGTCTTCTCTGCCTGTGCTACTTACATACTTCTGCCTTCCAAGCTCATGAGCTTAAATCAAATGGGCAGAGTGAAGACGGGACATGTATGAATACCAAAGCACAGTGTGGGGCAAAGATCAGGTCTGCCATCATTATGCAACTTCTCTTACAAATCATTTTTCTCACACAGATGTTTCTGAGACTTTTTCTTCTCCCTCCCCCCCATACATACAAAACCAGAATGGAATCTAGAACCAAAGAGAAGTATTTTTCTAAATGAAACCTTTCCTTACCTTATTTTCTGCATAAGCAAGCCAACGGCTTCCAAGAGCAACAGGGTTCATGTTTGGCCCTGGGCAAGGATAGCAGCCTGCAAAGTTTTAAAAGGCAACATTAAGAAATATCTTAATGATTTCTTACAAAGAATTTTATCTATTGCCAAGAAAACAAAAAGTCTAAACAAAAACCTTCCAATTGCCAATATCGCTCAGTAAATGCTTGCATTTTTGTTCCTGAAGATAAGACTGTGGTTAGGCGAGCTATTTTGAACAGTTAATTATGTGTAAATACTCCTTTCTCCTTATGTTTGCATTTTTTTAATGCCATTTTGATACAGCGGGTGAGGGGAATATTCAAGTTTGACTGGATTCATTCTGTATCTTCTCATTTTAATTAACTTGACTTGACTGACATCTTTCTATTGGTCAACAGTTACAGTTCACTGCAAGCTCTTCCAGATTTTTGTGGTAAGACAGGGCATATTATGCTTTTGGTTTTGCTTTTAATAATTCTATAAGCAAGCCCTTAGCCTGTGAAGATACTTCTGCAACCACTAAACTTTACACAGTGAGAGAACTGGTAATTCCTTTAAAATTAGTGACAAAGTTTCTGTTGTTCACCTGCTTTTCATTACCTTTACAATATCACTAGAAACAGATTTATACATGAACACAGGATAGCAAATGATTTCTGAGGATTAAAAGGTGAAAATACCTATAATAGAAAGCCACTGAAAATAACTGTGAACAAAAATACGGCAGGGCTTAAAATGAATTAGGCCCATGTTAAATGCCATTTAAGTTATTAAAGTCTGAATTAAAAAACTAAATGAATTTTTAAAAATCTCCCCAAATAACAACCCAGAATTAACTGTTAATAGGAAAAATACAGAATTTGAAATTCTAGAAAACAATCAGATAATGCTTGAACAAAATGAAAAGCTTAAGGAAACTACAACTAGAAGCAGCATGGTGACTGTCACCCTAACTGCTGTTACTGTCCGATTTCCATGTCCTGTCTCCCCTCCTTTGTTTTTCATCACTTTAGATTAAGCAATTTCAAGTGGATGGCTGCTCTCTCTACATCAATCTGTAACCTCTGCCTGTGTTTAGCACTCAAATCCTACTATTTATCTGAATTTCAGTATTCCAGCCCTGGCACTGCAAATGTGCTGCGTGGTTCCGGCAGCCTGATTTCAGTGGCATCCCTTTGTCAAGGAAAGAGCCTGAAAGTTCTGATCCTGAAGTCCCAAAGATGAAGCTTGAGTGTTGAAACTTCAAGTAGCAAACTTGGACCATCAGTATGTGTGTAACATCATTTATTAAACCTTAATCCATTCTGGCACACTAAAACATGCATATATATACATGTATATATATATATGAAAGAAATACAGCATATAGGTGGGGAGAATGGATGGAAGGAGGGGACTATCATGCAAACGGTTAGTCTCCATTTTCATCAGTTCTTAGACTAATACAAACAATGTAGTAATTCATATTCTCTCATTGGTTGGCCAAGAAACAAACTGTTTAAAAACATATAGACATGTGTATCTAATTTAAAGGAGCCCTGGTTGGCTGATCCTGCAGCAGAGGCCAAAGGAGCACTGAGATCAGGCAAACAGCATTTTAGAACACGTACAACCAACAACTGCAATTTATCACCTAACGTACTGCACTGCATTCCGAGAAGCAACATAAAGAAGACACAGCCAGCTATGCTTCTGTTTCCTCAGTGCCTCTCACATTAGACTCTTGATACTGATCTGCCAGCCACAAGGAGAAAAAGGAAACCTATTCATCACCTTCTTTTTCCAAGTATCAAGGTCTTTTCGCATAGGTCCCAAAATAGTCCAGACGATGTAGTAGGGACAACAGACTTTTCACTTAATGGCATTGTTTTAAATGCTTGCAAAACAGTGAGAAAGGTGTGTGGGAAGGTGGTTATTATTGCACGTAGGTGTAAGTTTAAATTGGCATTTGACAACACTGAAAGACACATTTGAAAGCATTTTGCCGGGCACGTGCAGAAACAGCTGCTCTCCTGCTCCTGCTGTCAAACATAAACAGCTATTTCATTTTTCTGAGTGAAGCAGCAAGGGTATTGCAAAATCTGAAAGACCATAGCAAGCTATTTCAAAGGTCATAAAGCAGTGGAAGGAGAAAAGCAGCAATTCATCCAATTAAATCCATCTCAGGCCAGAAAAGCAAAACCAAGTGAGTATTTTGTAAGGCCTTATCGCTGCCTTGATCTCAGGAAGGAAAACGACTTCTGAAGAGATGATGCCACAATTGTTATTGCATTCCAGAAGTGCATAAAATGTGGGTAGCCAGAGCCTCTTAAGGAACAAAGCAAGCAAAAAAAGGTTGTAAATACAAACGTGTTCTTCCGATGACATTATAGATCAGGCCCAGTAAGGTTTTAATGCTGACTTCTGCTTCCGCAATTCTTAACTGTGTCAGTAAAGGCATTCAGGTCCCCCAAACTTCATTTATTTCTTTCCTTTTATGCAAGAAATACAGCATTAAAAGCTGTCAGATCATAGCCCCCATCATGTAACTCGCCACAGTGACTTCTGAATCAGTCCCTTGATTTCCCAAACTCTGCAAGCAACTCCTAACATCCTCATGGCAGAAAACAAAGGAGTACCAGCATTAGATACACTGTAGGGACAAAGCCCAAGCAATTCAACACTGTGAAACAAAAAAGAAACATCTTGCTTGGAAAATGGAGCTGTTCTCCATTACTTCAGTGAACTGAATTTAATGAAGACCTGCAAAAAGTATTATTCTTCAAATCAAAAATCAATCAAATCAATAGAAAAACTGTAACTGGCCTCACCAAGCCTACTCTAGGTAGTTTGTTCCATAAACTGGACTCAGTCAATCAGACACAGCTCCACACACAAATCGGCCAATTCTAATAATAACCTCCACAGAGGTCAACAATTCAACTTGGTACTAAACTCTCTTCTCCCATATAAAAAACGGTGTGAAAAAAGAGCTATTTCCTCCCTTTCTTTTCTTTGCAAGTCTCTGCATTTTGGAAGCTTGCAGCAGCACAAGGATAAACAAAGGGTTATACTTTATGGGAAGGAAAAACAAATTGTTTTTCTGCTTTCCAAAAAACCAGCCGGAGTCAGCAGAACATCATCTGCCAGGCAAATGAAAAGACAGACCCAGCGTGACCCATCCAGCTCGGCCATCCAATCGTTACCAGCCTCACTAAAGATTAACTTCCATCTCTACTAAAACTTCAAAACAACAGAGGAAAAATCCATTCTAAGCAATAACAGCAGCAACTTTAGCATGTTTACAATAGGAACGGACATAATGAGAATGCAGAACTAACTGTCAAGAAGACTAAAGTTTCCAAGTTTTAATGACAGCATGGAGAGGTCATCCAAGAAAAGATCACTTGGGGAAAGTCCTTCCAAAAGTAGAGCAAATCAAGCAAGGACTAAACAACATCTGATCTCAGAATAAGCTTTGCTGAGACTATCACCCACAAAAGCATAGGTGAAAACCTACCGAGTCTACAGTTACTCTCTCCCTCTGTGCTTTAGTGGCACACCGAGGAAATGTACCACTCCAAAGCTGCAAAAGGCAAATAGGAACATGCTATTTTGAAAATCTGAATCAAAGTGCAAGCTTTTCTACTGATCCGATTATGTTCCTATGCCTAAGAACTCTAGTGCTGGCCTGAGCAACACTGATGAGTGAGAAATGAGGCCTAGGCACCCTGCAAACAAGGACCTGGATAACGGCTGAGGATTTCATGGGCAGCACCTGGTAACTCACGCTCTGTGCCTTGGTTTTCCCATTTCCAAGATGCAAGTGTTGCCTACATCAAACCGGCACTGTAGGTAAATTCTTTAGCACTACAATTCCTTAGTTTCTTTCCCCTGTCCTTTTTTCTAATACCTTAGTTATAAAATTATAGTCTGAAATAACATATAGTTTGTGATTAATTGGACTCAAAGATGGTTTTACCTTACTTGTTGCTGTGCTGACTTTACATACTTGGTTTTACTGAGAATACAGGAATCCTAGAAGTTACTTGAAGTTCTCCAAAAAGCTATTGAAATATTTGCTTCCTGAGTGAGCAAACAGAAGGCATGTTTATTTTACATTGTATTTCAATTACTTTTAGGAAAACCCCTACCACCCTTTGGAGATTCATATCAACACGCCTATAATAAAGCAAATCACCTCCTCTACTCATCTCTGAAAATTCGCACAAATACCCTCTTTTCTGACCCTAGGTCTTCCCATTGGTCTGTGCTCCTATAGGAAATGAAGGCTTCAGTCTTTTTTTTACGTTGTTTTCAGAAAGCTCATCCTTTAGCTTCAGTAATGGCAGTGTGAATGCACAGACAGCAGCCAAGAAGAGAAAAGCAACACATTCTTCTCCTCCCACTTAGCTTTTAAACAAACAGCGCATCGGGAAAATACTGCTAAGAGGCACAGGGCCATTAAAAGTCATTTCCTCTATAACACAGATTAAGGCAATAAATCACAAAACATACCACTATTAGAACTTGAACTGTTTCTACTGGGGAAACTCTTCATCAAGCTCCACAGCTTTTTCGTGACAGAAAAAGCTGAAAAATATATACATACATATATGATCCCATATATAAACACAAAAGCCCAGTGTGGAATGGAGAGTTGGGGGCTAAACACTGCAGGGATTCCCAATATCCGTAAAAACTTGGCAGTTTGCTACTTCACATCCAAGTATAAAGTCTTTGGAATCCCACAGGCAATTAAAAGTCTATAGGCATCCAAGCTTTCAACACCTCAGTTCTTCAGAAGGACCAGAGCTGTGCATCTGTCATCCATGACACCGTGACAAGTCCAATCAAGTTCTTGGGATATGCTCTATACATGTGCCCTTCTCACTCATGAAGTATGGATAATGTACGTGCTCCAAGGGACTCTGCTTATATATGAAATAGAATACCTAGCAACATGACCTGTTTAAATAAAATACATAATGCAGGTGGAGGAGCAGCTTTTAATAACAATTTACCCCAGAAGTGAGCACTATCATAATAAAGGCTGTCATTTTTTTGCTTGGTCCTTCTTCAGAAACATCCTGCACATCCTGAATGGCTCTGGCAATGAAGAGCTAAAGACTTCTTATAGCAAAGTATTCCGACCTAAAAATGCACTAGAAGGCCCCTCCAGAAAAACCTGAGGTGAACAGCCAGAACTTGTCTGAGCTAAGTCAGAACTCATTTTCAGTTCACGTAACGATGACCTTGTGATTGAATATGGCTCCTTACCCAGAGCACAACTCTCTTTCCTACTCAGACCTCACTCAAACGCACTGTAAAATGACATGCAGGAAACTGTTGCAAATTAATGTGTGAATGAATAAAGCTAAGGGAATGAAAAGCCAAATCAGAAGCATCAGAACAACATTGCTTTGCTTTAAACACATCCCAACATGCTTAAGACACTACTGGTTGCTTTGTAATTTCATGATGCATTGTAAGAACTCTTATTCTCTACACCTATTTTTACAGTCCAGGAAAAAAACCATAAAAATCTGTCTGTGATTTTTGCCAGGCTTTCACCCCTCTATCCTGACTTCGGTTTTACTTTTTAATGAAAACCATTTTTGGAAGCTCTTTTCTGTCTTCCCCACCCCTTTTAGTGGGGAAAACTTCCTTTTTCTGGAATTTTCACAGATTTCTTTTCCTCAGTTCTCTCTGATTCCCTCCGCACTGATACATACTCATCCTCTCTTTGGTATCAGTTTCAATTATTATTTATTGTATCTTTTTAAATAGATATTCCACACCTTGTACCTGTAAGGAACGCACATCAAAATAAATCAGTTTTATTTCAGGCTATTTCTCTGTGCGAATGCTTATACAATACATGGGTATGGGCACTATTAGTATAAAATCTTAGGATTCTGTCTCTAATCCCAAACCATGGAAGAAATTGCATCCCTTCTGAGTATGGTAACACTGGGGTAGGACACAGTCAGCAAACCCAAGGAACGCTGGTAAAGGCAGAGATCTCCAAGGCTAACCTATATCCTAAGGCAAAACTATATGAAACCTCACTGAGCAAGCGGATCACTGGATTAACAAAGATTCTCCTGTTTCAGCATATGAAGAGATTCATTAAAGGTGCCATTGGCCATCTTAAGCGTAGAGTGTTTTTAAACACAGTTTTCTGAACAAACTCCAAAATGTGTAACTCTCTTCAATCAGAATTATTTGCCTTTAATCATCTGAAATATTTGCCAAATATCACTGCAAAAATCTGTGAAGACCTGGCATTTTGTGGGGGTATTTTAAATAGAAAGCTACAATAAGCCACTAAAGCTATGCTGCTTCTCAGACACTCAATGTAGCTTATAACCAATTTGCAATTTTTTCTAGATCTTATGAAATATACAGCACTCCATCGTAATGAAATTACAAAACTACATTCTTAATTCTTGTGATCCAAAGCAGTCAGAAAATAGATTCATGACATAGAGCACAAAGAGGGAATATACAACAAATAATGGGTAGAGTGATGCTGTTGTTGCAAAAGCACTGTTTATTCCAAGGAAAACAAATCATATAAGTTGTTTTATCTGGTATTTTTTGTTGGCTGTTTTGTTTTTTTTTTCTTACATCACCAAGCAAACTGAATTTATTTGTTTATAAATTGTATAAAGTAATAATGTTTATAAATTCCTCTGGGTTCCTTCTAGATGAAAGGCCCTATGTAAATGTTATGACTCTCACACTGTCACATACTTTCCAAAACTCTTCTATTGTTCTTGTACTTCCTTCTGTTTAAGTATCACTCATAAAAACTGAGCAAAAGAGCAAACCAGCAGGATGCACCCTACTGTGAAATCACGCTTGCCATCCTGGGCATTCTTCTCTTCTCAAATCACAGTGGCATTATTGCTACCTAAAACACTGACAAAAAATAAGCTAAAAATAAAGTGAAAAAGGCCACAAATGCTACATGCTGGAGAGGGACTTTTTACAAGGGCAGGTACTGACAGGACAAGGGGAATGGCTTTAACCTGCCAGAAGGGAGATTGAGATGAGCTCTGAGGCAGAAGCTCTTCCCTGGGAGGGTGCTGAGGCGCTGGCACAGGGTGCCCAGAGAAGCTGTGGCTGCCCCATCCCCGGCAGTGTTCAAGGCCAGGTTGGACACAGGGGCTTGGAGCAACGTGCTCTAGCGGAAGGTGTCCCTGCCCGTGGCAGGGGTTGGAGCTGGAAGAGCTTAAAGGTCCTTTCCAACCAAAGTCATTCTGTGATTCTATGACACACCATCATCACCCGCCTTTACAGCTCAATACTCATAATACATGTCACGTTCACAACAGACCTAGCCCTGCTATGAGTCGCATCTTGTGTCATCCTGGATCAGAAGAACAAAATTCCTTCACATGAGGCTGAGGAAGTACCACAGATGCAATTTTTTTAGTCATTAGTATCATCATTATTACCATTGCTAGTATTATTGTTACTGCTACTATTGCTATTACTACAGAGATCTCCTTTCCCGGTCAATTCTACCACGGCAGTTTTAAGTATTTTGCTGTTACTCTACAGGTCTGAGACCAATACCAGAACTTGACTAAAAATACCTGTTCATTAGGCTTGGTTGTTAAATTTAGCACAAATCTGACTGATTGCAGGACAAACTATTTTAATCTCAGCTTTACTTTCTTTTTTTGTTCAGAGAATTGGACAGCAATAGATAACGATGTTACTATAGAGACTGTTGTTTCTCTACAAGGCAATGTGAAAAGTGGCATGGTTTGGCCTTTAACATTAAGGATTTGGGTGCTTTAGGTAAAAATAACTCACGCAGAAAAAAAGTGCTCTTCCTGTTCTACAGATAATTTTTAAGCTGTCAAACGCATGAGATACAATAGATATGATACATCTTGGGTACCAGTGCCTGCTTTCTGTCTTTACACTATTTTTCCGTTGTATTTATACTTTCCTGCAATATAGTAAACCACCCTGTAAGCAACAAAGACATTTGTTTCCATAAACCTACCCCACCGCCCTAAAGACCTTTCCAAGAAGTATTTCAGCATTATCCTGTAACAGCGATGCGCTGATTCCCACTTTCAGGGAAAAACATTCTTATAAATACTGCTGGTAAAAGTAAAAGCAAGATCAAATCAACATTGCTCTGGGAAGGCAGTTACACATTACACGAAGGGATATATGTTCAAATATATATGCATGTGTGAGTATATAAACACTGCTTATATACAATTCACAGCAACACACTTGGCTTCTCTTCGCTGATTAAGAAAACACTGTGAATCAGGAGCTCACTTCCCACCTGCCTTAAGGAGTTTAGCTCTAAACTGAAGAGTCTCCCACCACAGACACAGGAATCCTATCAAATACTGTATCATGTGGGACAGCCAGAATAAATGCCACAGCTCACAGCTGAGAACGGAAACACACAAACAGAACTCCTTGAAGAATGTAACTGCTGAGGCACTAAAAACCTTTTTATAAGACATCCAGTGTTTCCACTTCAAAGGAAAGAGATCAAACTGCTCCCTGTGTGCCGATCAGGGAAAAGGAATTCTAGCAGAGCCAACAAGAACATCCAAACCAGCCTAGATGCAGATCAGACCTGCAACAAACTGCAAACCACTGTATTATTTCTCGTGTGCAAATGTCAGTGAAAACAGACACACCAAATCCAAATTGCAGATTAGAATATTAAACACTGTTTGGTTTGGGGTTCTTTATTTATTTTAAGAGGTGCAGGTAGGGTGCATATAACATATAGTGAATAATTTTGGGCTTGTGGTTAGGCAAGTCTTTTGAGACTTTATATACAATAAAATACTCTGACTAAAATCTGGAAAATTACCTCTTAAGGCTCTAGCTGTACAGCATCAATAGAAATGTGGTGCCAGCTAATGGCTGCAATAACTGTCTTCATCCCTAGAGAATAATGGATGGAGAATATATCAATATGAGGAGTGGAAGGGCCAGAGAAACTGAGCAGGCACTAGTTATCAGACACAAAGATAATGCCACATGCATGATGTTATCTGTGATAATCTTTACTTAGGGCCCGGGGGGGGAAGGATATTCTTACAGAGAAGAAAGTATCCATCAGGCCATATTCATAATCATCAACATTCCACTAAGTAAGCATTTCTGGAGAAGGGTTGAGGGAGCACTGATGTAATAGAAATCAATGAAATTCAGCTTTTCTGCATTTATTGTGTAGAGCAAAGTAGGGGAAAAAAAAGCCTGTACATCACCTTCATTTCTGATTGTTCAGTATACGAAGTAGTTGAAAAAGGCTCTGAAGGAAATCTGAAGTGAACCACAATAAAACCCTCCACTATTTCAAACTCTGTTTCAAATCCACACCTGGACATTCACAGCTATCAAAGTAAACACACTCTTGAAGCATCAAGTGATTTGTTTTTACTTTGGCCATGTGAGCACTTAAAACAGTGCCGGATGTGAAATCACTGTTTGGCTTTATCTTCCCCTGGATGCAAGTCCTTTCTTAATGAAACAGCGTTGGCTTCAAGCATAGGCCCAGTTGAGAACAGAGTGAGAGCTACTACCCCGAATTCTTGCAGACTGATGCTGTGCCTTTACTTAGCATGCATTTAAAACTACACAGAGGGGGTTACAGGACAGCCTGATTTTTTTTTTCCATAATATCTACAGTATGTTTTTCCTGCAAGTTTAAGCACCTGTCTTAAATTCACACACCAAGACTGGAGCACCTGTACACTGAGGTTTTGTTACAAAAGGCACAAATAAAAAGCGCTGGCTTTCTGCCATTCAAGTCAAATGAGCACATTTCCATCTAATCACATGTAGGAAAAAGCAACATTAGTGTTGTGGCAAATTTGCTCAAGAAAGCTCAAGAAATGCAGGAGTTAAACATTCCAACAGCAGCACAAACTTGACCATGCTCTACATCCTGAATATTTTATGGTATATTTATTACAACAATATATTAAGCTACACATTGAACCACAAAAACAAAAACAGAAAGACAAACACTACTCATGTGCAACACAGCTGCATTAGCATTTCCGAGGAACACCGAACTTCACAAATCCCGACACTGTTTTGAATTGTAAATTCTGCATTCAGTTTCTATGTATAAATAGGCAAGAAAATGGACTAGAGTTTTTGATTCATTCTGTTCGGTTTTTAGCTGTCTCAGTGAGGTCCTGAAGCTCCACACCACTTGGTTGGTATGGATGGAAGATGTGATTTCCACATCATCACCAAATCTCCTTGGAAAAAGATTTTGCTTTCCTACAAAGTGGTTTACATAGTAACAGAAATGTCTTCCAGGAGCCAGTGATCCTCAGTTAATATTTTTGACCTCTTATGCCACCACTTCTGCCGAAAAGCAGTCACATAACACACCTGAGAATCTTCTTCAGGGTGAAAAACTCTCTGGGCAGGCAGTGACATTCTTACTGGCACTGTCCAACTGCACTAGGATAGGTCCAGACACGATGCTGGCTGACTGTCCTGCAGAGCAGCGATGCTCCAATAATGGAAACAAGGAGCCCTATACGGCCTTTTGCCAAGCTTCCTTTTCAGGAATTTCTGCCTTTTAAACTGATTCTGCAATTTCTGCAAATTAAACTGATAACGCCCTTTCCCAAATCATACTTTAGAACAAGGCAGCAAAAGCTGCTGGCCAGTTTGCTGACTATCAAAAATCTACGCAGTTAACTAGGTAGCTCATTTACATCAAATTTCAAACACATCAGAGTAACTTAAGCTTTTAAAGATAAACTCTTAGGTCAAAGATTTCAGCACATATGAAACCTGAAAGCTTAGACAAAAGCTTTACTGCAGCCTTCAACATGCCAGAGCATAACACCCTCTTGACAGTATAAGCTATTAAGTGAAACAACTAAGATTCAAAATCCTCAGGACAGCTATTCACCAGCACAGGCCCAAGAAACTCATTCATCCAGGGAAAAAACCCACATCTTCGTGCCCAGTCCCACCACACAGGCAAGCCAGGCAGGGGTGACAGGGAAAGGGCTGTGGTGGCAGCAGCTCCGACTGCTTGTCAGGTCCCACAGCTTTCCAGAATACCGCAGTACAAAATGAGGGGTGTCTTTAACCCAGCTTTGGAATCCCAGAACTATGCGAACATCTTGAGTTTCTCATATTAAAAACAGCACAGCTGGAAAAATACACTGTGGAGAGTGACAAGTCAGGGGTTTGGATATTCAAATAATTCGGGAAGTATCTCCAAAAGCTTTATTTTATCCTCTTTCAATTCCACTGCTGTTCCACAAAAATGCACTGCACACTGAACATGATGGTGATGAACAGGATACTCCTGCTCCTCAAAATACGGCTCAGTGGATTAATGCTTAAAAACCAACTGCAGTATCTTTAGAAAAACCCAACAAAACAGCCCCAACCAGTAACTGAAATTAGAAAAGCACAAGAATTGTCAAAATACACACTGCATTGAGTCTTTTATGCTGATTTTTTAATGTAAAATAAAGCAATGCTTGTACTCTAATTCTCTCTGGTGGAATAAAAAGGAGTGAGGAGGGGACAAATCTTTTCCCATTTGGCTTACTTCACTGAACCCTGCCAGGTTTCTAGTACCTTACAGCCATGTACAGGAAGAAACTGACACCTATTGGCAACTTTAATATTACTGCATAAAGCTGCTTTTCTTCAAGCTGTTACAAGGAACAGCTTCTTCTAACTAAACGTTTCATTAAATACACAGATAATAGAAAAAGCCAACTTAGAACTTTTCCAGTTGTGACTGAAAATACATCCAGAAAGTTTAAGATTCTCCCTTTAAACAATAAAACTCTGATCTTTCCAAAGTAAACTACAATCCCTCCATAACCTATAGATTTTAAGAGGCTATTCTAATCCATAAACAGTAACAATAGTCACTAACTGCTTGAAAAATAAATTACTCTTTTTTTGGGGGGGTGAATACTTCCTTGCTGTTCAGCATTGCAACACACACTGCCTTGGGAGCCGGCAAGTGACATCCTAATCCTAACCAAATCCTGAGACAGAGCAGAGCACAAGCAATAGAAAACATACCATTTTTCTCAACTACCGTATCAATTACTGTGCTACAGATGTTGAAGCAGCAAAGGGGCATATAAGGTAGATGAACAGCTTTTGGCGAGAATCTTACCCACTACAATCAATCGCCTCCTACTGAGAGGCAAGTCGAGGGGTACGGAGGGTAAGGGGAGCCTGAGCAAACACAGTTGCTCCATGCTCAAGACATGTGAAAGCATCTGCAGGCAAAGAGCTGTTTATAGTTTTTCTACTACAATACTTTAGCAGTTTGCTTGAGCTTTGGGGCCTGCTAAAGCAAGGACATGTTAAAAAATAATGTACCTGAGCCTAAGGAGCAACACAAAAGGAAAAGCGGGTAGATCACCGTTGATGTGTTTTCTAACTGCTGCTCATGCACACAACCTGAAACTCAAAACCTGAACATTTTGCACATATTTGTGCAGATTGAGCAGAAGACTTTTTCAGCTACCTATGGATGTCTGTGCATGTGCTCTTCACACCAATAAGAAGTTTGTTAACAGCAATAATACATATGCAAAAGAGCCAAAGATTCACAAAGTAACATCTGGGAGGTTTCTGGAAGCGACAGATCTCCTGAAGCTCCAAATGAAGTCATGAGGACCTGCTTTGAGGATTCAGAAATCTTAAAAAAAGATAACTAAAATTTAAAACCCATCTGTTTTCTCTCACTCCAACACAAGAGCAAAGAGACCGGACCCGATTAGATACATACTTGTAACAAAGAATTTTTTGGTGAAAGTACAGCTGTCGAAGGCGGCGATTTTCTCTTGCAGGACTACAACAAGTATCCTGAAAAAACAGAAATGGATTGTGTACTTTAAACGTTAAATGCATTGGTTTAAAGATTCAGTATCTAAATGTAATTATTTCAAAAGCATCAATATAAATTCTACAGTGATAGACTGCCAGGTTACCAATACATGGCAGTTATTGAGAGTTCTCTCTCATCCCAACCACATAACCTTCATTTCAGGAAGTACACAGATCTGATACAGAATAACACAGCATATTTATGACACACCTCCTGCAGTAAAAGGTCCATTAAACACGAAGAATGGGATTGCAAGGATCCTGAATTACTTTCAATGACTCAAATAACAATCAAATCAACAACCAGTAGAACACAAGCTAAGTTTGAAGTAATCCCATTGCCCATCTCACTGCAAATTTATTAAACCACCTTATTTACTAAAAGCAGGGATTTCTTTTTCATACCAAGAATATATTTCAGCACACAAATACAGTGGAGAGGAGCAGAAATTGTGTCAATTAGCAGTACAGGTGTATGTTTATGTACCCACTTGTACATGCACACACTTTTGTTGCAAAATATCCATTCACTGCTTACAACGAAGAATATCAGCCACATGGTGACTAAGCATGAAAGGTACTGTCTACACAAATAGAAGCCAAAGATGCAAATTTGAAAGGGATGCATCTTGAAGGCTTTATGACTACAGTACATCTTCTCCTACATTGAGGGCTTCTCAAAACCAAGTTCTTAAGCTCCTGAAATGAAAGAATCACCTGGCAAGCTGACAAATACAGAGATAAAATCTATAAGCTATCTGAAATATTCAGCAATCTGACATAATCAAGAATCTGATTATTCTCTCATTGGGAAGAATGCGAGAGTATCTTTTAATCAGCTGACAAGATGGAGCATTATTAAATGCTGTTCTAATAGTTTGAATTGTAAAGACATGATGTGGCAAAAAAGCTAATTGCATCTCTCAATGACTAAAATACACCCCTAACCCTTTATCCAAAAATGATGATTGTACATTACAGTATTAGAATAATAATCTTTAAAAAGATGAATCACATCAGTGTGAACACACAACTTTGGATGAAGGGCAATGCTTATCTCCCATCAGCTTGAAAACCAGCCATTAACTTCTCTCCTTTCTTTTTTTTCCTCTTTTTACCTGTTCTGCCACATGAATTCCTCCTTATCCCATGAGAGCTCAATACCTGTAAGACTCTTTGGGGAAGGACTACACTAAAATCAAATTATATACCTTACCCACATGCTTGCTGTGCTGATGTTTTCAGATATATAAAGAAGTTTTAAGTCACAATTTCCACTTAGAAAACTCTACTAACACTCCTCTGATAGGCATGACTGATCTACATGCAGTATCTGAAGGGGGCCTATAAGGATGCTGGGGAGGGACTCTTCATTAGGGACTGTAGTGATAGGACAAGGGGTAATGGGTTCAAACTTAAACAGGGGAAGTTTAGATTGGATATAAGGAAGAAGTTCTTTACTGTAAGGGTGCTGAGGCACTGGAATGGGTTGCCCAGGGAAGTTGTGAATGTTCCATCCCTGGCGGTGTTCAAGGCCAGGCTGAACAGAGCCTTGGGTGACATGGTTTAGTGTGAGGTATTCCTTCCCGTGGCAAGGGGGTCAGAACTAGATGGTCTTAAGGTCCTTTCCAACCCTAACTATTCTACGATTCTATGATTCTATGCCTATCAGATGATTTTGTTATTATTACTGCTATTTGATTTTGCTATTATTTTTACTAACACATTTGCCTAATAACGTAGACTGTGTCTGTAGTTCCCCAGATGACCCCTGAAACCTGTTCAATAGGCTGGTCTAACACTAGCCACCACTTTCTTTTTGTCTGATACAGAAGCTGATTAAAGTAGTAAGCACCATTCTATATCTCAAATTCTTCCAGGACTCTGTCGCTGCTCTGTTTATCAGTGCATCTCTATCTAGAAACAAGGCAGAAATACAAATTCTTGTAAGGAAAGTAGAAATCAAGGGATGTTTTTGGACAAAAGTCTTTCATATTCAGCAGTTTCCAGACTTACAAAAGGAAGCACATGTACACTTTGAGAGTGAGCAGCTTACTTGCCAAAAGAAGAGGACAGAACAGCCAACTCAACAAAAGCGATTCTGATAAGTTAAAAATCATACAAGAAATTAATGTAGGATTTCTTATCTGCTTGTAGCTCTCTCATTGTAAAGAAGATGCTTCTCCACCCCCTCATGATTTATAAGTCTCTATTATTAAGTAAGAAAATCTGCATGAACAAATTAGTATTAGTTTTGGACAACACAGTAGTTTTAGTTAAATGACAGATCTTCCAATTGCTTAACTGCAGGAGAGAAAAAAGCCAAACAAAAATACATCTTCCACAAGGCCGAAATGAAAGTTAACCAATGAGTAATGGGAAGACTGTGAATGCATGTGCACATGGAATGTATATATAGAAAACTCAAGAATATTTGAGAGTAATAATTCCCAATCCTGTAAATGTTTGCTTTCTACTCTTTGAAGATGCACTGTCTTTCTGCATAAATGAAACCTATCAGTTGCATGATTCTAGACTACAAACACATAAATAACTGACAGTTTTCCCTTCTTCTGCAACTCAAGTTTTATTTTAAATTCTAATTTTGTTCTCCATTAGTCTACAGTATGATTAATGCACCATAAGAACTGCACTTTTTATGCCACATTTAATGCATTTTCAATCTGAAGTAGTGAGCTTTCCTTGGATAACAACAGGATCTGATACGTTCCAGAAAAGCTGCTACCCTGGATACAGCTGTACAGCTTTGAAGTATTTCCATTTTTACCACTTAGGAAAAGAAACATTAGCACCTGGAAAGACTTTTTAGTTGGGAGAAACTCTGAATGGTGATTTGCCTTGACTGTTTTTACAATTGGATTTTTCTTCTGCAAGGAGGCCAGACTGGAAAGATTTACTACCATCACGCTGTACACCAGGGAACTTTAAAGTTTTCAAGGGACAGTTACACAGATAAGTACTGAACTCTGACAGCTTCTAAAGGAACCCATTCATGGCACATAACTCTCACTAACTCAACCACTTCCGTGAAACTGTTTTTTGATACAGCAATCATATCCACATCCCACAATAAGCAGATTGACAGGGATAACAAAAACTACCATCCTTTACTTCTTTAAACATTCACACCATCAAAATATCCTCCTCATTATTAGATAAGTTGTGGTACTAAAGGCGTCTGCTCAGCAGTACTACTTTTCTTCTGTAACTCCTACTTGACCCAATGTAGTCATTAATGTTTAGATTTTGATGATACAATCCCAGACTGGTTTGTGTTGGAAGGGACCTTAAAACTCATCCAGTTCCAACCCTCTGCCATGGGCAGGAACACCTTCCACTACAGCAGGTTGCCTCATCCAACCTGGCCTTAAACACAATGGTAGCCAAATGTCCGTTTAACAAAACTCTCATGGCTTCCAGGGTTGGTTTTTTTTTTTGTTGTTTTGGAGGTTTTTATGTTTGGCTTTTGGGATTTTTTGTTTGGTTTTCCCATCCAATCTTCAACAGCGCTAACTCCCCTTAGTTGCACGAGTTCAATTCATTCTCATACTCTTTTTTGGTCTTCAAATATGCAAGCACACTACCTGCTGCCATACAAAACAAAACAGGCACATAAAACACATTCTGATTACAGATGCAAAACATTTTGAGCTTCTTAAATGAAAGCCACTGGAGAAGCATACTGTTGCATTCAAACTGAAATATTACCTGAGAAATGGAGAACAAAAGCTGTGCTTACAGGACAGTCAAAATAATAAGTCACGGAGCACACACACCAGAACTTGTATTCATGCTGACATTTTCCATGCCCTAACGCAGGAAGAATGTAGAGTAAACATCCTTACCTTTTATTGCAATGCAGATCGTAAATAGGAGTTTTGAACTGTATGGACTTGACCATCTCTCCTGTCCGCAAAGAATACAGGTCCACACAGCAGTAAGGTGGGCTTGTGCTGAAATGAATAAACAAGATTTTCATGGAAAGAAGAATGTTTTGTAAAATTCTTTTTAAATTATTTCAGTCTCCTTATATTATTTAGCACACTACCTGAAAAATCCAACAATCTGAGCAGCACGAAGGGCCAATACAAGGCTTCCACATTAAGGTATGACTAAAACTGAACTGATACCAACAATGGTTAAGAACCTGCATTGTGCAAGTAATCATCAAGCACTTCGTTTCCTTTGTCACAAGTATGACTTTGGAACAGCAGAACTGATGAGCAAAATACAAGCCAGTTGACAGGCATGAAGTTTTAGACTACATTCTAGCTATTTAAAAAGTATTCCAGAGTAACACTCTCCTTAGGGAGTACTTACTTCACCCTATGCAACAGCTGAATCCTATGACCCGATTTGATAGAGACACATTACACAGAATTTACATTACATTACTGATGGACTTTTGTTTGAATTAATAGACCTTTTCAACTACTTTGTGTCACTTTTATCATTTTAATATAAATAAAAGTCTAAAGCCATTTCTTAATAAAAAGGCTTGCTTTCTTTTGAGAGGGAGAAAGTGCTGAGTGTTCCAATAGGGTTGAGGAAGGTAGTGGTGGAAACCATTTTACAAGCTGAGGAGAGGCTTTGATGTGGCAGTTCTTTTCCATAACACCTTTTTCCCCCTCCAAGAACGCATTAAAATGTTGGCTACCTCTAGGTCAACGAATATGAAGGAGCACAAATTGCCAGCTGTACAAATATATACTAAGTATTGGTAGAAGAGGGTGTTTCCCCTTGCCCGTATCTGTTTTATTTTACGGAGTTTAACACAATTCCCGACAGAACACTTCCTTGTCTTTTGGACATGCTCAAGCTGCTCGAGAAATTTTGGGAGAACTGGAGTACAAATGCCAAGTGTTCATCTCAAATGCCTCAAGATGATGGTACTTGCAATAAGTATGCAGCAGAGAAACAATACATAATATATGCACAGCAAGACAATAGTTAAAGAAATGACAGAAAAAGTAAATTTCGACATTCTGCCTACTGAAATTCTTCCCAAAATACACATTTTTCTAGGCACATACCTAGGCTAATAACTAGAGGGTGCTATTTATTACTTTTAAGCACTTCAAAGGTCCTTCAAAAACACTTTTACAGCAGCAAGACTCAAGTCAAGTCACTTTACATTAGAAGCTCACTGCTGCTAGAAAACACAGAAAACTCCAGCAAAGTCTACATATAAACTTTTCTTGATTTAAGCACATTTATTACCTACAGGAAATTATTACTTTGATAAAAGGGGTACACAGATTTTTTTTTCAAAACAGAAATAACAGAAATAGATATAGCTAAAATTATATTAGCATAATTGATACTTATTACTATTTCCATAGAAGCCTGTGTTGAACAGTTCCTTTTTTGACTTGACATATAGCTAACTACACAACTTGTATGTACTTTCTAATACGTACTGCACCAACAAAATAATGGGTAATAATCCTGTCACTCAAATACTTTTTGTCATACTCTTCTTTTGGCGGATCATGGTAATGCTTTTTTATAACCACACTGGCTAACACCCTGTAACTTGAGTTCAAGCGCTATTAATAAAGTAGTAATATGGTACTAGGTCAGAACTACCCTGAAATGCTACCTAGCTCCAATTCAGAAGTCCTCCCTCCAAATTTCTTTCAATTATCTTTCTTTTGATTCCATGGTATTCTGCAATCCAGGAGCAGAAAATAATATGTATGTTTGGGGGTTTCTGCAATAAATACAAAGACAAGGTAAAATACATTTGAGGATGTTCCTAAGACCTTATCAACAGATATAATACATTAGACATTTCCTGGCTATTGCCATTTGTCTGTATATTTGCAGTCCTTCCTTGTTCCATAATGTCTGCGCTGGTGGCACACTCAGCATTATCACAAGTCTTCAGATAGCAGATGATGCTTTCCTGGGAAAGTTTCATTTTTTGGCTAAGTGTTTTATCCACCAACTATGACACAAAAATCACAGAATCATAGATAGGGTTGGAAAGGACTTTAAGATCATTCTAGTTCCAACCCCCCTGCCCTGGGCAGGGATACCACACTAGACTGTGTCACCCGAGACCCACCTTCCTACCAGCACTTCCTCAGACTTTCAGAATCTTTTCAAAGGTGGAAAGGTAGAAAAATAAACTTTGGATGACTACAAAAGATTTCTCTCTTTAACATTTCCTTCAGGTTATTTTAGTTTCTCTCCCTGTTAAAACTAATGGCTGTTACAAACCTCATTTGCAACTGAGCACTCTCAGTTCATTAGACACAACATTCATTAAATTGGAATTTATAAATTCCACACCACAAGCTGTGTACCTAAATGAGTAACAATACAATGCTGATATCCATAATGGCACATTCTTTTTCGATCAGGCCTCAGTAACAACTCAAGAACATGGTTTCAACTTGCTAGGGAGCAGAGGGAGTAAGAATAAAGGATTTTCATTCCACTGTTCAGCAGAGGCCCATACCGCAAGGATTCTCCAACACTGCAAAATTTCTTCTCTTTTCCAAACACATTATTTCTCAACCATGCTAAAAGTATGAGCCTTCTGAATGGGCTTTCTCTACCCTCCTTTACACCTCAGCTAGCAACAAGATCAATTCTTCTAGAACAGAATGAGGTTTACAGTCATAGATCTAAGGATAAATTTCTCTGCCATAGCACTTAAATAATAAAAATAGTACCTTAATTAGCCTACCCTACTCAAGAGCAGCAATAAGAACTATCTTTCCCTCCTCCATTTCAGTGATGTGAAAAGCTCAGGTGCAGTGGTTCCGTGCACTTTCCTTACCCAGCTTCTGATATGCAATGGATTCTACTTTGACCCATTTTAGTCTATTATACCCATTAGTCTTTGACCCATTTAGTCTATTTAGTTATTCAAGTAACTAAAAAGACAGAGGGTTACTACTCTTGTCCCTTATCTCTCCTTCTGAGGGAATTCTCCCCCCAGTTAGTTCACTGAAAGGGCTCAGTGAAAGGTCTGACAAGTGCAGAACCAAGACAGGAAGTAGAAGCACATGAACTGAGCAATGAAAGATGTGCAACAGGGCTAAGGTAGAACTGCAGAGCCACCACAGACCTGCAGCACACTGCAGCTTCTTCTGACACTTTACAACCTCCACTGAACTACTCCTAACTCCCAATCCTCTTGAAATAGGAAATCCAGGGAGTTCCATGGGCCACACTGCAGAGGAAATGGGACACAATTACAGCATTCCCTTTACATTCTTGAAGTAAAAAAACTAGACTGGCTCCTGATATAACTTTTGATGCTAGACAGCTCAACTCCTTTTCACTCATTAAGAATTTAAACCCAAAACCACCAAGCTCAAAAGCAGCGTTTCCCTTCTTCTATAACATTCATACCACATACATTATTTCATGATTCTCCTACGTTACCATATAGCAGGATGATTTACACTAAGCAAAATGCCCCATTTAAACATACAAAAATTGCTGTGTTCAGGAAGACAAAGCATCATTACTGATAAACA
The DNA here is from genome assembly GCA_009867235.2 of Psittacus erithacus. Taxonomy (NCBI): domain Eukaryota; kingdom Metazoa; phylum Chordata; class Aves; order Psittaciformes; family Psittacidae; genus Psittacus; species Psittacus erithacus. Next base: position 57,079 of record WYDI02024553.1, on the reverse strand, counting down.
CCCTGGAGCAATCTGCAGGGTCTCTAGAAAAGTTGGCTTAGGCATAATGCTTTGTTCTTAACAATTTCCCTTACTGAATTATCAAACAAATATACAATCAAATATTAAATGTTAAAAATGACATGGCCTATGAGAATGAAAAATCATAACCCACTTATATCATAATCAAAAATATATTTACATTTCAGCTACAAACCCAGCAGTACAGGAACTACAACAGAACACCACCAAAACCACCAGACTGCAAGACAAAGCCCCACAAACTTGCAAAAGCCTCTCTTGACAATGGGAAGTTCTTAAAACCTTTGAATTGCATGAAACTAAAATTACTGCATCTTGCTCTATTTCAGGAATAGTCATGAATAATCATTTCATCAGATAATCAGAGACAGTGTAAGTAAATGTGCCTGAAATACAGTAGCTGGAGACCTATCTTAGCCTATGCTAACTACCATCATTTGGAAGAAAACGAAACAAAGAGACTTCTAGCTCAGAAGCTTTTCTTCTGATGATCTGAAGGCCTAAAGGTTCATGTACATCTTGCTGATGAGAAGGACTCCGATCATATTTCAGTGTACCCGTGATGATTATGCAAAGGAGAGAGATTAAGACAGGAATGTGAAAACACTGAGGTTTGTGGTTTGATAATAACATTAAGTCTGTCACAAATAAAATTCTTTCAAATTACTCCCTCAGATTATTGACTATTTTTATGTCGTCTAGTTGTTAAAAGCAGAGATATCAACAACTTCTTTAAAGATAATGGACACAAATTCATCAATGACTTCAAAATGTGGGCACTGATAAATATCCAAATACACTCAGGTCTTGTATCTTCTATTCAACTGCTGCAATGCTGAGATAGAAGAAAAGTAACAGATGCCTTGTACAGCTGGCACTTGCCTACATCTGTGTTTGTGCACCATGACATAACTATCACCTCTTCACAGATTTGCTCACTATGAGTCAGAGTTTATAAAAGCTCAGTATAAAATGTTTGCATACAGAGACAAATATACTGTACAAAACACACACACTTCTTACATGGAAGAAAAGGAGAAGACTGATGGACCAACACGAGGCCAAAACTTTCTGTGCCTAGAAAGATTTTACTCAGCCTTCTCACAAGCATCTTTTTTCCTCCCGGCTGCCTCTCCCCACTCTGGCACGTGACGAACAACATCCCACGCAAAGAGAGAATGGACATCAATCACAGAGCAGCCTCATGAGTCCAAAAAGGAAGAAAAAACAAAGTTTGAGAGGCATAAAACAGAAATAGAGCTTTTGCTGGAAAAGGTGACCACCAGGGCCTGACCAAGGCTTTCTTTACATGAGGCATCTTCCAGTTAATTGTGGCACTCAAAACCCCACCATCCCAGGATGGAAGGTGTTTGGGCAATACAGTGCACTATTTATACCATGTTCACAAAAGATAGGGCTAGAACCTTTAGAAAAAGAGATCACAGGCAGCATCTCCACCTACCTACTTTGGTTTTTGCTCTACATACATACATAAGCTTGATGAGATACACAATGATGTCACCCGGGAAGCAGGACAGAAGTTAGGGTATGGTAACACACTGTAGGTAACAAAATTGCTAAAGTAATAGATACAATGTTCCTTAAGGAAGTGTACAGTTACACAGAACATTGTCACAGTATCACCTGTAGTCCTTTTTAATGGCTCTGCAAATTTGCGTAGGAAAATGATCATTAAATTATCATTAACAGCTAATGAGTTAAAATGACAAAATGAATGAAAATCTAGAAATAGGTGAAACTGCATTAAATCGTCTATGAAATCACATCAAGAGATTACACAAAGTGATCTAGCAAATACAGAAGAAACTCTCACTTCCCAAGAACATACCACAGCGATTCTAAACACTATCAGTATTATAAATAGCCTCTGAAAGCTCGGCACAAAAAACTGTTCTAAGAATTAGTTAACTCCAGGAAATGTTGATTCAGTTGTGACACCTTGAGGTCCTGTAGTAAAGGCAAGGCAGCCATCTGCAGACAATCGCTACGGCATTCTCTACCCACAGACTCTTTTTGATAACTTGACTTCACGTGACAGAACAAGGGAAATAGCTTATTTCCAGCTGCCATATATACATTGAGCCTCATCTAAGGTGCCACGCTGCAGTATGCTGCATGTCCCTCTCGCCTGTTGAAACTGTTACAATGAGCTCCATCTTTCTCTAATTACACAAAGAACTGCATTACATCTGCCTTGTTCTGTACTTACAAGGCAGTTCCTTTCTGTACTTCCTCAAGACAAATATTGCACATATTAGCAGCAGGTTTTCTGAAGTAATGATCCCTTTCCTTCTCTTTTATAGTTTCCACATTAAGAAAAAAAAATCATTCTTCTTCCACCATGTACTGACCTTCCTAATGCACAGTTTTCTATAATGAAAACACTCCCATTCATCAGCATATTTGATCTAACACATGACAGAAGTCTTTCATTTAATCATTGTTCCTTTTGTGATACTTCCAGGTGTTATCTGGCAAGTTATTTAAACAACATTCAACAAATTCGTATTCAAATTTACTAGGACTGGGCTGTGAAGTGATGTGCGTTACTGCACAGTATACAAGAGCAGCCAATACCATCTCTACTGACCTCCACAGAACGATGCCCATTACCTTCTGAAGATAGATACAAACCAAACAGGCAGGACAACAATTACAGAAAACATCTTGCTAAATATAACTATTTCATTAAAGACTAAAATGGCATTTGTTACTGCAGCAGCTGCAGAACACTGCTTCCTAGCAGCTAGAAAATGCTTCTTCCAGACCCTGGAGGCCAAATCTTGCTGTCCTTGCACACAGGAGTACCAACTAGTAGAAAAACTGTGACAAATCCACAAACTGGCATTACATTCCCTGGGAAAGGCTAGTAACATTTAAAGCCAGAGAAGCATCAAGCCTTCAAGCACAAGTTATGGAGATCATTAAACTTAACAGCTGTCACTAAACCAGATTCAGACAGAGGGCATATACTCCCAGTTAAAAACAATCTGACTTCTATCACACAGTCCTATCGTTCCCAGTAGTTCAGATAAAAAACAAATGATAACTTAAAGAAGAATCTGGCAATCGCTTTGCCACAGTTTGTCTGCGAGACAAATCTTTAAAGTTTTGTCTCACAAGAAAAACAGCTCCATTTTAATTTCGGCGCATTCTGAAGTACAATTTAGTGTTTAAAATCAAAACCTTCCACTGCTTATAAAAACCATAAACATTAATGTATGTCTGTCACAGCACTGCATGTTCCCATGCTCCCTTTTCTATCTATGGCCACACTGGTACCACTTCATTATTCTAATGTCTTCCTCTTGTGATGCTTTATTCATTCCCATGCAATTTGCAATAACTGTTTTCCAAGCCCAGCAGACCCAACATAGAAAACAGCCTTATTTTTAATTACTTTCAGTGCCTTTAATAGATAAGAATATTCAAACTTATACTGACAGCGTACTCAAAAAAGCCCTATTAGTACAATAATCTCTTACAAGGCTCAGCTTTAACAACCTGTGGGATTTAAAGAAAAAAACCTCACAAAACTATTAGACATTTCTGTAAATATTAAGTTGTTAGATGCCTTAAATGGAATATAGCTTCAAAATCTGTCTTACAGAAGACAACTTGTTTCATTGTCAGGGCAAAAGGAACTGTTACATCACCCAGGCCTCCTGTCTAGCGCAGGCCATTGAGTTTCACCTAGACATTCATCCTTACACATAGCTCAAATGCTTTACAAGCAGTTCAGCCCTGGTGCTGAACAGCACGCCACATACAGAAAACAGGAGAAAGAAAAGTGACAGCAAGTCCAAGGAACTGGCTGGACAAGGTATGCCAGGATGATCCACACAGCAAGCTACTCTGGGAAGCCTTTTAACAATTACAGCTCTAGAAAGCATCAGATCTACCAGTGAGTTCTGTTAAAGAAAAAGCTCCTTTCTTTTAGGAATGAGGAGGACCCTGCCAGTGACGCAAGTTTCTAAATAGCAGTGCAGTGGTTAAGGTTATCCAGTAACCTGTTCTAGCTGCTGCCACTCTCTCAATGCTTCATAAAAGGGGAAGCAAAGCAAAACAAAACCAGAGTACACAGTCCAGAGTAAATTAATTGTATATTGGAAAAATGCCTTCCTGAACCTTTACAGTGGAAAGTTGAAGCATGTGATTTGATTATGATCTTTGTAGTAATATTATTAGCATGTTGAGACCACAAAGGCTATTCTGTTCTCCTCAAGGCCCCTGAAGAAGGTTTGCTCAGATTAACAGATTTCAACACTAGAAAGATCATCTTCTCTTTCCAGGCCATGCACAATATGTCCCAGAAGCTCAAAGAAATTATTTTCTACTAAGCAACCTAATCTTGTCTAAAAAGACTTCAAGCAACAATGACTCCTCTATTTTTATGGTAAGCTGTTCCAACATTTAGATCACTTTATTTTTATGAAATTACTTCTCATTGCAAGAGAGATTTAGTACATTTTCAACTTTTACGTCTCTGTCAACAACACAATAAAAGCCCACTGCATCCTGTTATCTTTTGTGTAAGTCTGTGACCATCCAAAGCAATCCACGCACTAATCTGTGAGAGAGTGAAAAAGACTTTTAAACCCTAAACTGTAAGGATTGTTTTCCAGCCCTAGCACGTATTTGCAGTTGTCCACTGGGCTCCCTTTGGTATCGCAACATAGGAAGGATGAACACCAGAATAAGAATTTTAAGGAAGAAAACTCAAGGACTGCGTCCTTTATTCCTTAAAATACCAGCACAGAAAAAGGTTCATTAAGACTTTCACCATCCCCTAAAGCCCCCTGGCTCTCTGCATCCCAACTTTTCACAACCAAAGCTTGCAAGCTAAACTCGGCAAGCAATTTCCTTACTTTCATTCATGGTACTGAACAGATTCACTCAAAATCAGGAAAAGCAAAGCAAGCTTTCTGAGAAAGTGACACTTCCCAAAAATGTGTGTGCAGCAGTGAAATACAAAGCAGCAGAGACAGTTTAAGTGTACCACAAATTGCAGAGAGCATGGAAGCACTTATTTCTAAATAAGAAAAACCTGTACCAATCTCTGACACATGTTACTAAATCTAATCCTTTAAATACAAGAGAGGAAATTATTTATACAGCACCAAAATGCTTGTGTTAAATACCAAGAGATACAATTTTCACTCCTGCATCTTCCTCAAGCACTTATGATCAAGCCTATCAGACTGGTAACAAAAGTTCTCTCTTACCCTCTTACTTCACTACCTTCACAATCTTATGGGCACAGAACAAACCTGTATTCAGAAAGCCATCGACTCTGCAGAATCCATTTTGTTACAGGTAAAAGACAAGTCTCGGCCTGAATACCAGCAAAAGACATACCAAAAGAAAACCACACTGTTTGCTCGTGTGGGGAAAGAAAAAGAAAAGGATGGGACTTGTTCGACTGTGCCAAAGACCACTAGACAAAAAGTAGTACAGCCATCTGTGTGTACAATATGCAAGTGAACTACAGATTTTCTGAACAAAGCGAATAGATAAAAGGTGAATTAATATACCTCAATTCCTGTGCAACACTATATCAGGTAAGCAGAACAAAGATACAAAGAGCTGGGAACACAGGCACCACTCCTTTTAAAGTCTGTTGATAAAAATTCTTGAAAAGGATCAAACCAGTTGATCCTACATCTCACCAATGATAATGTTTACAAACTGCATTAATCATTTCCCCTTCTACTTCTTTAATTTCAAGGACAGGAGTATTTTGTTTGTTATTTCATAAATAAGGCATTCCTTCACAGCGTAGCATCTGCTAGAAGGATCCAGGATGGACTCACAAAGAACTGGGTTCTGTCTCAGTGCATAACTCAGGTCGTGGTCTGTGAGAGAACCTGAAGCTTGACAGTGGTCTGCTGGGCTTGAAGGTTGCAAACCAAGACAGGAAAACTGTCAGTATCTTGTTTTTCTAACTCTGCAGCAACATAAACTGTATTCTCCAATGAAAATCCCTCCCTGCAAGGAGTGGTACTGTATAAACCTTTCCTGCTTACAGGCAAATTCATGTTATCTTAATTAGCTGCTCTGGTATGAATTATAGAAGACAAATGTGTTAAGCAAGCATGTTATGCCATACCTATTTAAGTCAAAGCTATTTCCATTTTTTCTTTAGCAAAAATGATCCTTGAAGAAGCTGAACTTCTTTAAAAGGCAAAACTTGTAATTCAATAAATTACCTTGCCAGATGACTACCAGCTTTGATCACTGTTCAAAGAATACTTCATGGTAATAGCACATTAAAATAAGCTTTTGTAAAGCAAGTAAATGCTCTGCCTTTTTCCTCATGTCTATTCTCATGTATGTGTTACTATTTGTGTTTTTAAAAAGTTCTATTCAGTCCTTTTCAAGGGTAATCACACGTATTTTTATAATCTGTTAACTTTTTAGCCCTTTAATTAAAGAGATAAGGTTAGGTACCTGTCTTTAGTAAAACATTTGTAAACAGTGTACCTTTTGGAAGAGATTTAAGAACTGCTAATAACAAAGTCAATTTTATGGAGAGGAACTGCTACGCTGTTTACTTCTACGCTCTCCGTACAGCCAGCTAAGTTCATGAATTAACTTAATACTTGTAATTCACTGATTTTAGGAGAAAAAGCAAGCTGTTCTCTGTCTACATATATTTCAGTTTCTGTTCTATTACAGAACATTAGAAACCTCTGTTTCTTCCATCAGATCCTCAGACCCTTTTTTATTATTATTAAAAAAAGAATTATCCTATCTCCTGTTGGCTTCCAAGCTGGCTTCTTCTCCACTGCTTTATCCTTGTTTATCAGTTCCCCAGCTGATATTTGCTGTTGAGAGTGTTAGATATACAGACTCCTTCGAAGCTCTTCTAATTACCATCCCATGAATCAGTTGTCAAGTGCTGCTTGTAAGTGGCAAGTCCTGCAGTCCCCTCCAGGAGATCAAGTGCATCCACTTATCATAACAATAGAGCACAATGAACATACTACACACATAGCATTTAGCACAGTGGCATGAACATACAAGACACTTCACAAAAAACACACAAGAAGAAAAGTCCTAATTCAAAAAGGTTTATTATCCATAAAGCACTAGAGAACAAGGTGGGGGGCAGGGATGGAAGGGGGCTAGGGGAAATAGGAGAATGTGTGGCATTAAAAATGCAGCAAGATGTTGGAGCATGGTATTAAATACTGACTCATCACCAGACAGGACAGCATGAATAGCAGACAATACAGAAGTCTCATACCTGTGAGAAACAGTTGCCAGCCCATTTTTAAAGTTCAAATCTGAGGATTTCATACACATTTAAATGTACAAAGTACTATAAGCCAAATCTGCAGTTAGGCTGAACTGTACAGTTCCAGACTTGCTATTTCTTTTTAAAAGGTGTCAGAAGCAGCTCTTAGTCGCCAAGCAATATACATAAAGTTTTCCCTTAGAAATGTTTCAGAATGTTCCATCTTCCTGATAAATACAAAATGATCAGATACAAGAACAGGGAAGAAAAACTGTATTATCAGCAAATTAATCTCAAAATTAATATAGTTTTCTGAAAGAAAAAACCTCCATACACTCTTCCAGCATAATACATGGCATCTGTTTCTTTAAAGACATCAGAATACATACATTTACCACCAAAGAAATAAGCTTCTAAAATAAAATAGAAAGTATATACCAGATTGCAACCTGTTCTGAGTTTAACCTAAGCATGCAATAGCTATACTGTTATATATATATTATATACAACATATATAGTACAATAGTTATACTACTATATATATAATAGTTATACTATACATTATACTTAGGCTACTAAGAAATAAACGCAGGAAAAGAGAGAGATAGGAACAAAGGTTTAATATAAAATGGGTGTCCACATTCAAGCTACTTAAAGTTGGGGTTCTGGTGGATTTTTCCCCAACCAAATGAAGAAAGTAACATTAAGAGCAGGCTGATGGCTGTAGGGAGATCTATCACTCTATAAATACACTTTGCACATTCATTGAAAAAACCAAGCCAGTATAAGGATTAATTGTTCCTAACATTTTTACTTAAAATTGAAAGATCAAACCAAGTTTAATTATGTTTAGGACATTCCTGTAGACAAATAGCATTAACTATCTCACACAAGAAAATACTTTAATTGTATATCAAGCATTTATAGGTGATACAATAGTTATTTGAATGAAGTACCCATTGCTCTGAACTTGGCATCTCAGCATTTTCAGGGTATCTAGCTACTTCATGTAATTTTATGATGCAGATACGTGGATTCCTACTATCCCTTCCTACATGGACTCATACTTAATTATAGGTGAAGGCAAGCCATTTCCGCTATATGATTTGAACAGGATCACATACTAAACTTGTGATTAGCTGGGTACTGGCAGGAACAGACTTCTCTGCTGCAGTCCCTACAACAGAAGTTCTCCTCATTCCTAAAGTTTACCATAGGTCTGTTGGCAGAAAAGATGCAGCAAAATGCCTGTCACACAGGACACAGGAAAAGATCCCATTATTGAGAGAGCTGACAGTTCTGCATTAAATAAATGAAGATCAAAACATTAACTTCAATATAGTAAAAAACCAGCCTATTAAAGGGTAACAGAGATCAGCATCTCCTCTCCAGTTCTACACATTGCCATCACCCGGAACTTCGGGTGAACATTCAGGTGCTGCTACAATAAAGTTCCTCTCAATCACATATCACAGGTCATATGACAGACAAACCCTGGCTGAACAGAAAAAGGAAAGTTGTTTCCATTCTTGAGGCTATATGGAGGACAAAGTCTGAAAATACAAGGTTTTTTGACAATCCTGGAATAGACATTTGAACTGATGGAGGTCACAGAATTTTTCAATTCTGAGTCCTTTTGACAATCATGATGCCCACTTTTGCTCAATTAAATCAAAAGCTACTTTGCTTCCTACCTGTAGTTGAATGTCAAAAAATCTATGTGGTACATCAACAAGAAGAGGAAAATTAATGACTAAGTTTTATTCACATATTGGTGTTATCATAATAAATACTACAAGATCATCACTACCAGTTCAAAGAGAAAAGTCAAAGGGAAGGGGAATCCTTACAAATATTAAAATGCTTAGCAACCTCCAAATGACTGTTCAGTTTCAGCAGCAGATGGCTTTTCCCATATTCTGCATTAGCAGTGGTACCCAACACATTTCTACTATTGTGTTTTCCGCCTGTAACAGCATTACTCACTCGTGTCAGCAGAAGAGACTTTCTAGATTTATTTTGTTGGGTTTTATTTCAAAATACATGAAGCTAAATAAAGACAAACAACAACCAACATCCCACCTTTATGTACTGCAGCATGCTGTATTACATTGCTCCATTGGATGGCTTGTGGCATGCATGTCACTGAAGTGTAAAATATAGCACAAGCTGGCTTTTCAGCTGTGGCATGCTTCTGCCGAGAGACTGGAGTGTGACACACTTTCCACTTCACTGAGACATACCACATGTTACAAAACATAGCTGTCCCATCATATTTCCAGTTAGTTAATACAGGAAGATTAGCGGCATCTCGAGAGATTTGTTTACCTACAAGGCTTACTTGACCAGAGCTATCACTAAGGAAAAGTAAATCTGGAGCTCCACTTTTCAGATCAGAATATTTTTTTTTCTGGTATATTTTGGGCTAGATTTTGTTTTTGTGTGTAACCAACCAGTCCTTTTACACAAAAGTTACAAACCTGCACCGACTGGCTTCGATCATTTCTGTATATCTTGGAGAGCACGAGCAAAGACTAACTTGCCAGTAGAATGCCACTGCATTTGTTAGACTTACATCAAAGATGAGTATTTCTATGATGAGCTCATTAAGCTTACAATCTGGCAGATGTGTTTCTTCCAAAAATATAGAATGAAATTAATCTAAGAGTTGTCCTTCCTACTGAAGCAGAATTCATAACTGAAATAAATGCATGCAATTTATGCTGTAACAAATGCTACACTGATCTTCAAGATAACACAAGATGGACCAAAATCAAAACTATAGGAAGTTTTTGTATATCCAGAAACACAGCCACTTGTCACAGCTTAACAGAAAAACATCAGATATCTGGGAACATGATGATGAGAGCAAATTGATGCTGAAGTATCTCAGCTCCAGCCAAATTTCACCAAGCACATGCAGAACCCAAAGAGAACCTTCAGCTACCCCTAGATTTTATAAACTGCCAAGAGCCATAAAAACCCAAATCAACATCAGAGGGGTTTTTTTTATTCTGAGGCATTTTTTATTGACAGTACTGTCTGATCAATGGTATATCATAAGATGGCATAGTTAATTTAGACGGCAGTTGGTTACTACAGGATACGTATACTAATTGCATATATTTTAAGGCATTATTTGTTACATTTAACAAAGAATCCTACCAAAAGCTAAAAACAGTCTGGGAATCAACAGAACTCATTCATCTGAAGTGCACTGCAAAGCTTTGTGGAAAATAGACCAAATCTTTGCTGGGCTGTTATGTCGTGCTCCTCTGCAATCTGTCAATGTGAAAGCGCTCAGCTTGTGTGCGACTGAATACTCAAGATTTAAAAGATGTCTTTACCTGCAACTGTTAACATGGCCAAAGTATTATGAAGGACCAACTATTTTATCCTGTTGATTCTTGTAACAAAATTCTTTACATTTCAGGTTGTTTTTTTTCTTTTTTGTGTTTTATCTTATGACTCATGGCTCTGACAGGCCTACTGGCATCTTCTCATCTCCCATGTAAGCATGCCGACAAAGCCAAGTTAAGCAAGCAGCTCCACGCCCGCCTGCCCCACCATCCCAACTCCCATGCAAAACCACTTTTTGGATTCAACATTAAACACAAAACCTTGTATCAACCTGTTTTATCTCAAATAGGTTTGCTGCTGGTGTCATCAACAACATAAGCAGAAGCTAAGGGGATTGTGCAGCACTTCATCACCTCTGTATTAAGTAGCCTCTGCCTCAAACTGCATGACAGCAATCATTGTAAGACATCTTTCAGCTGCTTATGAGTCTACTAAACCTTAAATTGTTTATATGCAAGTATATGGCTCAAATTACAATTCTGAGAAGCTTGAAAACAATCCTGTTTCCAAGAGAGAATTAGAGGGATTTAGAGCACATATACCTGAAGCTGAGTGGAGATAAGCTTAGATCTTATGGCTAAAGCACTTGAAAAGTGCTGTGAACAACAAAGCCTCTATGAAGTTCTGGTCACATCAGGTAGGCCAAAATTTTCACAAATGCCTATTAATTGTATGTTCTTATTCCTTCCCTGATTTGTTTTATGACTTGACATTGCAGACCATGTTCTGCAGATGCATGGAATCCTCACTTTAACTGAACTCACTGAAAGCTGGTTTGAACTTAGGGAATAGCATGTGAAAAGAATTAGTCTGAAGAAGAAGCTCCATAAATAGCAAAACAAATAGCCTGCTCTTCTTGAAACCGGCTTTAAGGTTGAGCTCCTATATAAATTGCTTAACATCAAAAAAAAGAGTTAGCTTATGTCATAGCCTTTCTCTCAGTGAAGCCACCAATACAGCCACTTCCTTTACTGGACCACTTTTCATGAAGTTTAGTTATAGTTAAATGTTATTATTATCAGGTATAAGGCTGATATTTCCAGGAGGAATTACAATTGCTAAGGAAAGGTACACAGAAATATTGCATTCTCCCCAAAGAGTCACATAACACAGCAGATGCTGAAATAGGAGATACTGTCCTTCAAATTGTACAGGCAGAATTTATTAAAACATTTAGTGTTACTTTATTAATGCCTCATCTGGAAAATTAGGTAATTATACTGAACAATATTCTGTTAATTATTTAAATCACAATTAACTGCAAAAACAAGTTAGTGAGCAACCATCCAAAAATGTGATAAGGGGTCTCCTCTGGTGATATTCTGAACGTATTATTAGTTAGAATTCAAAGAAAGAAGGGATTAAGCAAGCTCTTTTTTTGAGACCATACCTTATGCTTTTTCACCAAGGAACCTTCTAAAGCTCCATTTTGAATACTGAAGAAAAATACACTGCAGTATGAATTTTAAGTTATTTGTAAATTTAAAATTTTAAACCTACCAAAATATATTCATTCTGCTTCAAAAACCAGATCAGCACTAAAGAAAAAAGAATATATCAGATTTTTTTAATAGATTCCAATTATTCTATTTTTAGTGCCTTTTTCCGTACTTCAGAGGTTTAAAAGAACCTAATCCAAACACGACTGCTTGAGCTCAGCAAACTCCCTTGATGTTTCCTCTGTGTATTAAGTATTATTGAAGAAAAGAAAGAAAAGAAAAAGGACAAGAAAGATTTCACAGAGACCACTGTAAGAGAGAAAATGGCATTTAGTAACAGATGCAAAGTTCAAATACTGTCAAGTTGTAGTGAATTACTCAAGTGGCGGCAATTGTGTAACAATACAGATACAAGGGCTGTAAGTTAATGCAATTTGCAATTAGCTGCTCAAACTAGAAGGCTGAAGTGACAGCCATTGTTTAGGAAAAAACATTAAATAGCATATTTGAATTGTTTGAGAACTCAGTATCTGATGGTGCTCATATCCTCAGGAAAAGAGAACAAGTTATCCTGAAATTTCTGACTATTTTGCAATGTACTTTAAATCCTTCTTTACAGTATATAACATCGAAATAACCCCAGAACATTTAAGGAAAGAAAATATAATCCTCAACTGTTCTCTAGGTCTTTGTCACATTGATTTATAACAGTTATTCCTAAGACAGACAAAAACACCCAGATGCAAACAATTACTCTATTTTTGTAGGCAACAAGTGAGGTGGGTGGTAACTGAGAAATCTCAAAAAATCCTGTCACAATATTCCGCTTTTTCTTAAGTAACCCTCATCACACAACAAACGCTCGCCACATCAGAGACTTTCCAGGGCCTGAAGGGCCACTTTGATTCCAGACCGCTGCAGGCATTAGTGGGGACGTAATTAGGGTAAAAAGTTCAACCACAGTTCCATGTCTAGAGTGCTGCCAGAAATAAATTTCCTCTCATTCACTGGTTTCTACTGTACCCTCCCTGAGAAGCATATTGAAAACACATTTATCTTTGTAGAGTTTGTTCCTCTTCTAATTAACTTTATAGCGTTTACAGTATTTAATAATTTAAAGTGGAATTTAAAGTGGCCCTGGAACCAGCAGCTCTGCCTGTAATGGCGCTGTGCATTATCTTTTCCCTGTAGTGCTTCTTCTGACAAGTTACTCAAGGAAGGTATGCGCTCCAGCTGGTTTTATCTAGCTGTGCATTTAGCAAACAGCTACTTCCTCCCCTCCATCTCCTCCCCGTATCATTACACGCACGGGGGGTTGGAACAGCAGTAAAATGAAACTATGCCTCAGCTCCGAAATCTGCTCTCCCAAACCTCCACGCTATCCCAAGGATCGTTTAGAAAAGGTTTATCTTTTTACAGCATAATAAATCAAAGCTTTAGAAGGTCAAAATTACCCACAGTTCTCACCAACTGGTCAAAGCTTGACCCCAAATACCCATTTTCTTTCTTCCAGTTTTGATCCAAGATTAACAGTTTATTATAGTTCAGAGGTTATTTCTTACTATAGTCCACTCAGACAAACATTTGAGATATTAGAAGAACACCAGACCTTTCGTACCCTGGCATTCACAAATGGAAACACCATTTTTATGAGAATAAATGAGTATTTATTCCATTCTCATCCTAATCCGTGAGAAAAATTCACAGAATTACCAGTAAAAATTACTTCAATATTGCAAAATTAGTTGAAGTACATTAATATAATTATAGAAACAAGTTATAAGAAAAAAATCAGGGTTCTGAAAAGCTCTAAGATGAACAGCATTGCTACCTTTAGCACATAACAATCTAATTGACCACCACCAAAAGGAATTTAAACCACCTTATTCAGGGGTTGTGTCTCTCAGGATCTTAAAAGCTACCACACAACCTGTTGAGACTAAACATGTTTGTCCTACAATAACCAGTGAGGATGATGCTTCTCATCTGCCAGAACAGAAGGAATGTTTGCAAGGCACACTTTGCAGTTAATGATGCTTTACATGTTTTTCCAACAGTAACAGCCTTTGGGACTCAACCCCTCAGAGGTAACAGAAATGAGAGAGCTTTACTCAGAAAGGTTCTCCTATACTTTTTAGGGCACAACCAGTCACACTAAGTTTGCTCTCTAGAAATTTAAACTTACACAGCTTTGACGGTCTTCAAAAAATAAAGCTGGGAAGAAACAAAAAATGAATTTTGCATGGTCTTCAATAAAAGACCACAAAGATTTAACAAATTTCATCAAATCTACTTCATGGTGTCCAATACAATTGAAAATCACAACCATCACCCAATGCATTTTAATGGGTGATCTGAAAAAAACCACACTGTAGTTTATCTTGACTGGATACACCCTTTACGCACTCAATTGCATGATTCAGGCTCTGGCATAGGCAGGTGAGTCCATAGCACAACCGCTGCATTTGCAACGGCACGACAGTAAAAATATTCCAGGGAGAGTTACTCGGAGCAGTGTGAGAACTGTGAGCAAGAACTTCATTCATGATAGCTGATTTCCTTCTCTTGGGTGATCCTTCCAGAAAGCTTTGCTGTTTGTCTTTGACAAATCATTTCACAGCTAGCTAATTTTAAACATTAAAAGCCACAGACACTTCAAACTGGACACTGCATTTTAGCATTAACCAGTTATTTAGTCAGATAAGGAAGGGGGTCATGCCATTTTAAATTCTGAATGTGAGACAATACTAACGCTTTAATGGAGTTGTTTCTATTCTTACTCATGTAAAGCTGCTTCCTACCTAAACCTTAACACTCCCACAAACACATTCCTGAGTTAAACTTGTGTTAAGGTTGGTAGGTTTTAATCTACAACAGCCATGTTAATAAAGCATGCTTCCTGAAAATGTGCTGTCAATTGATTTGCCTCATAAACTGATCAGCAGGGGAAAAAAATGCTGGCTAGCCAAAGTTACACATTTTGTTTGCTCCAACTACTCCTCCTCCTTTAATTTGCCCTTATTTCCTTTCTCCTCCCATGATTAAAAAAGATTACCTCTTGCTTCTCATGCCCTTAAATGACCTCCATCCAATTCTTCAAGTAATCCAAAATTTTCCATCCCCTGACATCATTAAATTAATATGCCTTTCTAAAAATATATGCTAGAAACCTCACACATGCACCAGGCCGGCTGCATCGGTTACTGCTTGAGATCCTTTACTCTCCATAATGTAGAAGGTTGAAAAATCTGCTGGCCTCAAGCTTTTTAATCCTCTATAACTGATCCTTCGATTAGCTAAACTCACACTGTTGCCCGATTATCATACATGCCTGTGTAAGATTTTGGCATAAATTCCTAATCTCTTACGCATCTGTATTTGGCTATTTGAACAAAGGACAAGTGCACCAAAGTGTCAAATATTTTTTGTAAGGATGACTTAGAGAACTGGGTTGCATTTCAAGCTCTTCAAGACTCTTTTTTCCCCCATCTCCTGCTGAATGATTCATTAACAGAAGATTAAATAATGTTCTCCAGTAATGTGGTTGTTGGGACAAATCACTTACAGGATTTCTACCTTCTTTGTTTTGCTCCATTAAAATAGGGATGGGCAACAAAATAAAGCATTATAGCAAGTGAGGGAGATCACAGTTCATGGTTAAGGAGCTTTAGTGGCAAAGCTAACCTAACAAGTTTCATCCTCTGTGCTCATTCCCACCTTCCTGCTACAACAGCATGCATTCCCAGTTGCACCTTGCAATTTTGAATGCAACTGTTTGTAAACCAGGTGACAGCAATAATTCATATCACTCAAAAATAAACCGGGAGCATCATTTTTGACTTGGATTATTTCTGTCCTCTCCTTTACCGTACGGTTCTACAACCAGCTGAAGTAACACAGCCCAGGGACGCAGAAAGCAGCAGCACAGGGGCAGCAGTACAAGCACAGGAGGTGAGTAGGAATTTTAAGTTGTCTTTGCTGCTAGTCACTGAATCGCAGCACAAAAGCCTCCCCTGCTGTAAGCCCACAGCTGCACTGATGCAATCCTTTAGCTAGATCAGTATGCTCTTCGTTACAAGAATTCTGTCCCCTATGTATAGTACGCTGCTCAGCTAATAAGGAAAAAAAAAATCTTCAGAGTAGAAACAAAGTTTTGTAACTCCTAATTAAGCATGATGGGGTAAAGACCTGAGTCATCAGAACACTTGGCATCTGAGGAAAGGTAAATAGTAGGGTTTAAAGTCTTTAAAATGTTCAGTACTAAGGAGAGGTGGTTTCATGTGTAAGACACTGCCATCACTCATCTTGGTCTTCCCTGCCCCTACGCATGCTTCACCCCACCCCCCACCCCCCCCACCCCTTCCTGGCATGGTCACTTCTATTTTGTCAGCTTTCTGGTTACCTATGCTATCTACCAAAAGGCAGGTTTGCAATCATGCTCAAAACAATGATTCCTTTCTTAATAATCTAAAATAAAACAAAATTATACAGGTCAACTTCCCCTTAAACTTCTCCATTAGCTAAAATGAAGCATTTACTTTAATTTAAGATAACTGTATGTTTATATTTGAGCAGAACAAAAAGCACATCAAATGTAATTTGGACCTCTCTAGTATATTCAAAGGTGTTCTATAGAACCAGTGTGTCCCTATGGTATCAAAAACCCACATGGGAAACAAAGGAATATATTTCCATTTAACATACTTGGTCTTATCTAGTTATCTTCAAACTGAGTAGCTCCGAACAGCACACATTGACTAGTTCTGCCAGGCAGTTCTGTGGCCAACCCTATACTATTTTTGAGCAGAGGGAAGGAGGGAGAAATTCTGTTCAGTTTAGAGATTACTGATCTCGATGTTTCACCACCTAGAAAATTAATACATAGCAAACCCCATCAATTCATTTTGTGAGTGTATAAAGCTTTATCTTATCACCACGAACAAAGCAAGATGCCTCTACCAAACTCCACAAAAACTAAATTTATGCAGATATTCTTTCCTTTTTGGTTTACCTTTAATTTGCAAATCTTGTAATCTAACACTGAAGTTGACTGAACCAACATCTAAACCGGCATAGTGGTATCAGCCAAAAAACACAATCTGTTTCCCATTTATGTGTCAAGACTGCATCCTTTTGGGGGCTGCATAAGCTATTGTTTTGAAAAGATTATACAGCGAATCACAGAACAGTTTGGGTTAGAAGAGGACCTTTAGAGCTCATCTAGTCCAACCCCCTGCTAGCATTTCACTAGACGGAAAATCTGACTTTTAAAATACAAAAATGTGTTTCCCAAAAGCTAGTCAGAACAGCAAACACAAGGCAGAAGTAGACATCTTCCCTGTAAAGATGCTCCTTGTGGGGATCACCAAGGACTGCAAGTAGTGGCAAATCCCTCTCTACAGAATTTTTACATAAAGGAAGTGCCAGAAATTAAAAGTGCAAAGTTTAACATTTTAGACACACAAGAATTAATTTTCTAAAGCAGGTTCTCAACTGTGACTCTAACAAAGAAGTCAAGATTCAAAATTAACAAATATTAGAATAATGTTAAGACCTTAACAGTGATATTCAAAGGAATTGAAGTTTTATCAGCATACATGGGTGTCTACTATATTAGGTTACATTACAGAGGAGTTACCAAACTTACCCAAATTCAAATTCTAAGTTAATACATTGTTAAATCTGTTGTGGACATACTAAAAATTAACAAGGTATTTTTACTCTTGTCAAAAAATCTGTAATTCAGTAAAACATTAGGGGATATCTGGGTAAACTGTTGTATTTCTAAACTACCAAAGAGATCTTTCACTGTGTAAGTAACAATGAAGAAAAATTCAGGAATGAAACATAAACCTAAACGTTGATTTTAGGCAAAGATTAGTTTGCACAGAGTACTTTTAGACCCTTCTTTCTTTCATAATGAAGGAAAGAATTGTGAGAATATTATCAGAAACAAAATTATTCATTAGTTTCTTTCCATTAAAACACACAGCACATTAAAGAGTGAAAAATAGTGAAGGTATTTAACATAAATGATATTTTAAGTTATCAATTCATAACTACTTGAGAATTTTTGGATTCCAGATAGGAAAATGTTCCACATTAAAAAGAATACCTTTCTATCCTATTTCCCTCATTATAGTCTATTTGCTTTACAGCTAAAGGAAAAGAGAAGAATTTCCTGATGATAACCACTAATGCAGACTAGCGGTCAGAACCAGGAAATCCCAGCTCCTAACTTGAACATATCAATATCTCATTGATATAGACCTAAAAGATAAAATAGTACTAAATGACAGCACAGTAGATCTAGATAAAAACTCTGTGCTATCAGATTTATATTATTTCATGGTTTAGCACCTTTAGCACCTAAAATTTGCTTGTGGAATTTTCATACATGCTGAATTCAAATTTCTCAAAGATTTTTGTACATTTGAATATATGTGCATGAGCCCATAAAACCACAAAACATTATCAACACATTAATAAGTACAATCACTCATCTATCACGCAGGACTGTCTACACAAGGTATTAGCAGCTCTAACATATATGTTTTCTTATGGTCAAAAATGGGATCATTTACAGCAATTCCTAAACTGTAATGAAGATTTAACAACCTACTGATGTTTTATAAGTCACGTGTAAAATGTGTTTATTCTTCACCTTCCATCCAAAAAATGAACATCTTCAAAGCGCTTTCTAGAAGAGCTACTGAAAATGGATTCTGCATAAATAACTGCCAGGAAAAACAATTTCCATTAGAGTATTGTCTCCAGATACAGCAGGGTCCAGAATTATTCTTCAACAGTAAGTCATGGTGCCAGCCACCAAATCTTCCAAAATGTGAACCATGCCCCTCATTTATTAGTAACAGATAACAACAGAAGCTTTTTTGGAAGTGTCCAAATTACCAGGGTTGTTCCAGGAGCAAGTATGAGCACAGCAACCAGAAGTTAGAAATTGTCAAGAATTACTAGGGAATATAACCAAATGATGATGGAGACTGAAGAATTCAAACTTCTCTTCCCTAAAATCATTCTCCTTTGTGAACGACTCTGACACATACTAGATAATAACCTGAGTGAAATTTGATTGGGAAAAAAACAGAGGACTATGGAAGTAGCAGAAACACCTCAGGAGGTCACATCTTTCACCTGGTGTCCTAATGAGGTTAGGGAAGAGCAGGGGGGGCTGTGCTGATGGAACCGGTTTCTTGTGAGACCATGTATTTCAAAGATAAGGACACTGGCCCTACTGTCATAGCCATGTCCGATCTCATTTAGTTTATATTAAAGAAAGACAATGTAGCTTAATGCATCAGTGTAATGGACTGTGCATTGGAAGACTTGGATTTCACTTTCGGATCTGAGTCTAAAGTTGCCTTTGAGAAAATCATTCAGCCTTTTAGACACACAGTTTACCTTTCAGTTCAACGAGAAATATTTTAGTGTCAGTACCACACGATTTCACTCATTATTTCACCTGCCGTTTCAGTAGGCAGAATAGGCCCCCTATTCCCCACACATTTTCAGTAGTGTGCTGACAGCTGCAGGGTTTCATGCCATAGCCAGCATGATCTCCAGAGTAGGTGAGAAGATGTCTGGATTGAACATATCAAATGCTTTGGAATAAATGCTCTAGAGTAAATGAAGCATTTTCTTCAGATACATGACCAAACAAGGTGTTTCGTCTGTTTACAAGCATTAAGACACACAGGAAATTATGTTAAAAACAAAACCTCAAGTTAAGAGCAGAACTAAAATTGCAATTCAGGTTCTGAGGCCATTTGTAATACAGCTATTTTAGTGGTCTACACAAACTCTGCTTTACGCACAACAACCATTATAGAAATGTAATCAAATGATCTATGAATGTAACAGAAAAAACAACAAGCGTAATGCTTGAGTCAATATAAAAGAAGTGCGACTTCAGAAGAGGGCAAACTATTACTAAACTCTTAACTTGAAAGCTACTGACAAAACAGGTAATTTGCAAGGACTCCTTCAAAAGTAATTTGCAATGAACAGTAAATGTAGAAAAATGTTTCAGTATTTTCTGTTGCACATTTACCACCACGAGCAAACTTGTTCTTTATTAAATGAGTACATGAGAGCCTGTAACACAGTCACCTTTGTTTTGAATGATGCGCTAGCCTTCTGGTCACAGTGGAAAGCCCGATTTAAAATCTTCTATTTGCAGATACTTAACTACTCATAAATAGTTACACAAATCAATCCGTTCAGTTTGAAAGCACACAAGGATTTTTTTGTAGAAAAGCAGAAAGTACCAGTCATCTGAATTATTTTCATTAACTGAGTAACAGAGCAACAGTGAAAACAATGATCCTTATAGTTTGTTCATTTCTCAGATATCTCAGATTCTAAAACAAAGCTACAAAGGGAAGCAGTTTTTTCCACCCAACACATCCTTTACATATATAAATACACTGGATTAAGACAAACTCCTACAAAAGCAATATTTGCATGTCCAGTTATATGCACTCTTATTTGGAAAAAGTTACTAATGAGATTACATCCACTTACAGGGCAGGGGAAAAGGAGAACAGTCACCATGAACAGCTTTGCAAGTTGTAAACACATCAATAGAAAGACATTTCACTCCTCTACCTACATGGTTCTTGTTTTAAACATTTAAGGCAGGTAACATTAATATTCTAGTTTAACACAGTATTAATACAGTCAAAGAAATGTACAGAGACCTCACAGTCTTCTTCCACACCCAGAGTGATTAAATTCTTAACTCAAAAAGGTGCAGCACAAAGTTAGTCTTAAAGGTGTACAAAGACTTACTTCAACTGTTTAGCCTTTGGATCACTGTGTAGATGATTACCCTCGAAAAGCAAATATTTTCCTGTAGGTACGGATATAAATCCTCTGCATTGTTTTTATCAACATGTCGAACATCTTAAGGCCCTCTTTTGTAAGAAAAGCAATACAACAATGCTGTCCAGAGAGCACAAGACCAGACAGTTAACTCATTTTTCTAACTCAAAGAAGTAGATTTAACATGTAATTTTGCTAATAAACAATGAATGGCTGTAACAATGAACTTGCTTGGTGCTTGTAATTCACAACTGCTGCTTGAAAGCATCTTTTAGCTACTTTTTAAGACACAGAAATGGCTTTAGACACTTCTCAATAATAATTCTGACCAAGATTAATATCAGAAAAGGCTACTCATACAATTGCGATTACACTGAGACAAAATAACCTCAAAACACCTCTTCAGCTATTTTATATCAAGAGTTTCTATTTTTCACTCCTTTTGAAATGTTTAAGTCATAGGCAAATGTGTGCTGACACGCTGAAAAAAGTTTCAAAGCACTTCACAGCGCTGCCCCATGAGCAAAACAGGAACAGAGCTTCAAAGATGTAATCTACTGGAGTTTTTTAGATGACATTACAACTGATACATAAAGACTTCCTTCACGAAAAACATCCTTACCCACAAGATCCAATGCTTTTGCACACACCAAGTAGAGGCCGCTTCTCAGAGAAATTATCACATTTCTGAGAACCTAAGAAGAGGAAACAAAGAAAAAGCAAATCACTATATTCAGTTCACGTTACCTTTCAAAGTACAGGTGTGCATGCTGTGGGGGCCTAATATTTTGGAAGGATATTGCATATATAATACAAAACTAACAGCTCGTACAAGATTAGTGATAGGAATACAAATAACAGGCAGAGTCAAGAACACTGGAAAAACTGTTCTTGAAAGAAATGGCAATGAGTAACAAAACAAGCAGCAAAATCTTGCTAGGACTTTGGAGTTATTTTCCTCCTCCCTTCAGTTGGGGTTAAGGGTTCTGGAACTCTAACAGGTAATTCTTGCTCACTTTTCGTTGTTTTAACAAAGTTGTCTGTAATAAGACTGTCACCAACTCTGGTGACACATTTCTGGTTTTCAATTTCTTCTACTGAGGTGTAAGTGGAGTGGAAGAGTGTTAACTGTAGAAGCACAGCGTAAGTGCAGCCACACTCTGGAGCACCTGGCAAGCTGGCTGCCAGCCTCTGCAAAAAGCACACCCATGCTTACAGCCTATGCCCTGGCCTAAGGAAATACCAGATTCAATTCAAAAGAGTCCTCAGTAAGTTCTGCCACCAAGCAATTTAAGCCTTTAAGAAAGCAATTTCCAGTGAGATGCAGGCTATGATGCCGGCAGTTCAGTTAAAGTGAAAGCACAGCTCTAATGCTAAATCCCATCTACTTTTCAGGTCAGCTTCACCAGGTAACATCAGCATAGCCCCGCAGCAGAGTTTGGCACGGGCTTGTCCTCTGCTCTAACAGAGCAGCTGAGACAGTTCTGCCTGCCATGGATCCATGCATGCTACCACCGGAGCTGGCAATGAAAACCAGCTCTCTGCCTCCCCAAACTGCAGTCACACCTCCAGCCAGAGCCATCAAACTGTTAAATACGCCACACTTCTTAAAATGGGGGGTTCAAGGTTTTGAAAACTTTGTGTTATTGCATCCTAACAAAAATAAAACTGAGTAAAAAAAAAAAATATCTCTTCTACTCATGAATAATGCTTTACTGAATACCAGGGTACACTTCTACTCAGGTTAAACAATAGATTAACAACCACCACCACTACTACTACTCATTTTCCTTCAGCCTTTCTTATTTTTTCTTTCAACTTTTGCCTTTTTAATTATCTATATACAAGTATTCATGTGTACAGTGAATGATGGAATTGTACTTTTTTTCCCTCCACTATACACCAAACCCTTTGATCTATAAAGAATAATAGTGATACAGTGTGCTCAAAACTCAGTTCACAAATAGGGGTGTACTGCACTAAATCAATTCTTCCGAAAGGCACAACAATTAACAATATACATTTTCACATAACAGACGCTGTTAATTATTAATAACTCCGGTACTTGCAATTAATTTGTAACAAAAACTGTTCAGTGCTCTCATCTGTACAAGAAAAAGTCTTCCCTCCTACACACTGGGGTATTTACAAAGCCGAACGGGTCCCATCAATAACTTCACCATCAACAATAGCTTTACAAGTAACCTAAACCAGCCAAATGTATTTTCCTTCTATTCCTATTATTTCAAGGTCTTTTATGAGTCACACCTGTACTGTATGTACTGACCTGTGAATTGATAAATGAAATATATAGTTTTCTTAAGAACCTGGCCACCGATTTGTTTTCTTCAATAGAAGTAACAGATGAACTCCATTTGTTTCTGTTCACTTAGCTAGTCCCTCAGCAGTAATGGTGAAATGCTGACTGACTACCAGGAGTTCTGACGTTGATTTAAGTGGAGCCAGGATTATACCTTAAGTATTTAACAACACTTTATTTTGGGTGTGTTTTTTTTTTTAAGCAGGATATATTAGAGACACGATTTCAGAAGTTTCTTTATGCTCTAGTTCCAGGTTTAATGACAAGGAAGAGGGAACAAGGGGAAGGAGGGTGGTGGAGAGGACAGGGAAACAACTGCACAAAAGGAATGCCTGTTTTTAATACCTACAATGGAGATTTACAAAATTCGTACAAGAGGTGCTTAAACTTCTGATTTCAGCCTGTAATGACTGAGGCCCTCGTTTAAAAAAATCCATTTTCTCCTTCAAATATATACTCTCAGAATGTAACTATTAATGCTGTAGAAAAGGATCATTATTTCGAGGACTCTGCAGGGCATTAAATCAGGTTAACAGCAGCCCCATTCATGCAATTGCAAAAAGCAGCATGTGTTGATCTCTGCAATGCTTAATGGAGCCCGCAACCCTTTCTAGTTCTGCGGTGGGGTTTAATCTCCCAGGTTATGGTGGATTAATTTTCATTTGTAAAATTATGTTTATTTGCATGTGCGATGCAGTGACACTGCACACACCTGGCTCCACACACAGTGTTTAACAGAGTGCAGCGGGCTGATTGAAATGAAAAACAGCCAGCTAAATCCCTCCAATACAGAAAGTATTGAAATCCTGTTGCAAAGACTTTTTCCTAAACTCCTTTTATTCTAAATCCCTTTAATTCTGTCATATAACACTACAGCATTTACAAAAAGCTGAAAATCCTGATAAATCACACAATTAAAGTAATGAAAACTGCCCTTCCTGCCAAGAAGGCACCACCTTATCTACAGCTCCATTTAGCTAAATGATACATGCTCTTTAACAAAAACCAACAAAACAACTAACTTCAGTTAAAATGCTTAAAATTGGAAAAAAAAAAAATATATCTGTGGCTAAATGAAATTCCATACAAATCAACATGTAGAACTTTATGGAGTCAAAAGGTTATCCACACATAAGCTCAAAGCAGCTTACGTACTGTACTTCTGATGAAACTGTGAATAGCTATCTCTTGGGCCTCTTAAGGCCTCTCAATAATGCCAATAATAATAGTAACACAGCAGTAGCAGCAGCACACCTTTCTGAAGAGCAAAAATGAAACCCCAGTGATTTCCACAGGAACTCAAGAATTACTCAAAACTACACAAACTCCCCTCACTTCCCCTGGGTAAGAAATGCACTGTATAAATGTTAAATTCTGACCTATTTAGCAATAGTATACATGCATGATGGGGTATATTTGTCTGGTATGTAATTCCACTGATCAAGGTCCACCACAGACATTTAGTAACAGTGCATCTCCTGTTCAACTAAACTCCTCTTATCTCTGTTACTTCAAATTGTGTTGCATTTGTGGTCCTGCCCCACAACAGTGTAGTAGCCATCCAGTACCTGGAAATACATCAGGCCACATGGCTGGCATTCACTATGCATGGTTTCCACTCCCTATTTTGGTACCTTTTTTTGGGGGCATGGGGAATCTTTCTTAACATTTCTTCATCGCTACCATTTTGTTTCTGCTTTTACTGAATGCAAACGCAAAAATGCATACATGCTACTTGAAACAGACGCAAAGAGGCTCAAGTCAGTCCTAAGAATAGTGTGTGAATTCTCCTCAGCTTCAGGGTAGCATCTGCAGATGCTCTTTTTTCCTGCACAGATAAACTCGAACTGCATTACTCAGTATCACATCTGACCAACGATGCTGCCACTGCTGTCCTCATCCCAGAACTTCAGGTGCTCCTTCGGGATTAATGTTCTAGACCATGATCATCCAATGATTCCACTTCCTTTAACTCCCAGCATCACCCAGACATGTCAAGTTTCAAAGTCCCTCTCCGGTACCTGCATCCTCATGCCTGTTTCTCACATCCTCCAAAACTTATCTCCCTAGAACCCCCTTCAGTTCTAGCTGATTTTCATATCTAACGCTTCCTCATCCCACCCCAGCCTCCCGTTTCTGAGATAAGACAGCAACGTTGCAAGAAGCAATGGTGGGAAAACTTTGTCTGGGCAGTTGTATCAGACACACAGCTATGAACGTTTATAGAAAGTTGGTTTTTCTTCTGCACAGCACCATAGTTTTGTTCTCTAATAACTACATAGTTTCTATATGAAAAAGAATTACAAGATGACCTTGAAACACTTAGAGATCAATGAGATCAATGTTTCTACAGTCACACATTCATTGAAGACAGCTAGAAATACTTCATTTTTATTAAATCTTGTACGAAATAAAAAAAGCCTTTAAGAGATGTATCACTCTAATATGGCGTAAGTTTAAGGTGCATTGGTTTAAAGCACTGATGTGGTGTGGCCAGAACTGCAATGCTGGCATACAGATCAGTCCACACATCTTCAAAGAAATGAGTACTTTTAAATGTCATGCTCCAAAATTCTTCCCTGTATCATCTGTAAAAGGCTTTCTTGCTATGCTTGAGAATTCCATTCTGTAATTTCTATAATCCATATGCATTAACATTCATTATATCACAACAACCCACACAACCTTACAAAATACCCAACTGAAGTGCACACCTGCACAACCCACTTACACCAGTCCAAACCAAGCTACCAATTGCCACTGCTTGTTCAGCTCGTAGGGCTAGTTCTTCTGCTACACATACTACACAATTATTTTGGCCTTCAGGGACTTCAAACCACTAAAGCCACCCAAGTGGTTGAATATATACAAAACACACATCTGCCTTCCTTTAGAAAGTAACCTAAATATTATAGCTCTTTTAAGTATACCTGCACATAAAGCTAAGTCAGCTTTTGAGGTTCCAGTTTTATTTTACCAACATCAGAGGTGTAAGCGGAGGAGTACAGAGATAAATCTGCTGCAAAATTCAAACTTTCAACAGTTTTAGATTTTCAAGTGCAAAACTTTGGTGTTCCAATTAATTTTAGCTTTTCATATTAACTCTAGTTTGCAACCCTTCATTCATAAGGTTTCTCTGGATCTTTGTAGTTTTAAACATGGTACCTCTGATTTCTTTCCTTTGTTTCCTTTATTTGCTTTTTTTCTCCACATCAGTCAATTTGACTAAGCAGGCAAATTCATTGAGAGATGCAGGACTATTATATCATCTCTTCTGCAAGCAGCATAATCTAGAAAATGGCCATAAATGAATTCAGTTCACTGGAGGAATTTATTTTCATAATGCTGAGACATGGAAATAGGTTTTACAGACAATGACTGATCTAAACTTCAACACACAAGCCTGTCATCATGTCCCTCTTAACCATGAATACCACACACAGTGCTATTCCTGCAGCCATTCCTAGTTTCTTGATCAACTTTTAAACTATGCAAGCCTGCTTTAATAAATGGGATAGCACAAGGCAGAAAGCAGGTATTTGGCCAGGGTTTTGTAAAATGACCTGGGATAAGCAATGACAAATGGGAAGCTGCATACTGACTCATTTCAGAAAGAGCAATACTGCGATTTTGTAGGAAAAAGAATAGCAAAGCTAACTGAAGTAAATTGCATTGTTTCCATAGCACTGATTCCAGAAGTGTATCTGCAAGAGACCTCAAAATGAAGTCAAAACAAGGCAGACTTTTAAAGATAGAAGAGTTCTGAATCTTTTTCGTTGGTGACTTCACAGGCCAAAGAACACACAAATACTACAGAAAAACCAACTAAGTAGTATTTTGAATGTTTCTATAAATATCACAGAAATGTTAATCAAGAGAAAACGCCCAAGAGAAATGCAGGAATATCCAAGATAGAACACTTCATACTATACAGAACTCGGGATCATTTCAATTCACCATCTGGAGGGAGTGGTGAAAAACTAGAAAACATGTGGAATAAAGAATATGAGTAATTAGGTTAGAGTAGCTAAATAGAGCCATTAGATATTGTGTGAGATGAAGCCCAATACATAGAACTTGAGCAGTAGCGAGGACAATCACAAATCTGAATCTCACAAAATGGAAGATGGAGTTAATCCACCCTGACTTTCGCTTGGTCTCCCATTATCGCTAACTACAATAATGTTACCAACCCTGGTTGCCTCTTCAGAGACAACAGTAGCTAAATTTAACTGGCAGAGTTCCAGCTTTAGTTTTTATCTACCAATTAATATTTTCTCCTTCCTAATAACCACAAAGTCCTCATTTGTCTTCAAAGACAACTCTATATGCTTGTTTTGACTGAAGAGACAGTAAAATCCAGAGCCCAGCAAACCAGGCACTTGTATAGATCTAAATCAGTACTAAACACAACCACAGCATACTGGTCTGAAAGTGAAGAACTAAGCAAGTTAAAAGCTGCGCCAACCAGCCAGCTCAGCAGATAATGCAGCATGTGGCACACAAAATGCCAGGCTTTAGTATTCTTATTTCTAAGACTGACAGTGTCCAGACAGAGATGTTCTCATATTCTTTATCTCCTCTCATAAGCTCAGAATCTGATCATACTGTAAACCTTCAGCCACCAAAAAGGCCATTTATATTGCAAGCTGTAGTAAATAATATAAGCCGCATCTACCACCAAAGGCAACAGCAACTCTGTTGAGAACTCTGTCCAGAGAAAAGAGTTAACGTCTACATTTTTTGGTGTTATTTACAGAAATGTCTCCATTCTTTCTGGACATCTTACCCAGGCTGCAGACCAACTGTGCCACGGACACAGAGACACCAAAGTGCTGCAGAGCTGGGCCAGGTCAGGTCTTGCCTGGTTTGTTAGCTCAGACAAAACCCTGCCCAAACACCGCAGTACAGCTGCCAGGTCAGAACAGTTCCAGGAGCCACTTCACTGCTCTAGCATGGCCCAGAGCCTGAACTAATAAACCTCACCAGATCCAAGCTGGCAGTGCAACGCCAGCTCCTGATACCGCACCACATCCCTGCTACTAGGACCACTTATAACCTGATAAATCAGATTTGAGAAGGTCTCCCTTGCAATAAGCCTGCATGAAATAAGCCTGTATGAAGTAACTCTTTTGAAACAATGCTTTATTATGCTATGAAGCACATGATGCAGCAGAGGATCTAACATCAAAGGACTGTAGTATTTTAACAAAATAGTTGACAAACTATTAAGTTCTGCTACTGCAAAGTCACCAAGCTAAAACCGTGAGCTTTCCTTTCACACCTGGGAATGAGCTTCTTATCACAAACTAAGATCCAGAAACAGGAACGTGCCAAATCCATCCACCAAGAGTCCTATTTTCAATAATTCCCTTTTTACAGCTTTACAGTAAAACAGTGTTTGAGCCTACTGATGGTAATCAGCTTCTCCTTTACAAATTCCTTTTATTTTGTTCAGAATCATTAAAGCTCATGTGTTAGTTATCTAAGGCCTCTTATTACAGCATGACTTTTATCTGATTCCAGATACTGGTCAATGATACATTCATGTACTTTTAATCAAAGATTTATTTAAACCAAGCCATGTAAAAAGAGATCAAAACATGTTTTTAAAAGGTTTGGCTTAATTTAATATGAGCTAATTTGAATAGTTTTCTAATGTAACAACTATCATTGTCAGATGCTAAATATATGCAATTTAGAAAAAGACAGTAACTGCTTCAAGGAGTTCATAAGCAGTGTAACTTACTAGACTGAAAAATCAGAAGGCACTATTTTGCTATCAGAAAGAAATCAGAACTTAAAGGTTCTTTGATTAATTTACTGCATTTTCATTTCTATATACACATTCCTTTCTCCCTTTTTCCCTTTGAGAGGGGAAGGGGCATCGACATCCATTACTTAATGACACACATAATAGCAAAAAACCCCATAGCTCATCAGGAAATATGCCATGTTCTCATAAACAGAATAAAAGGCACAATATGCTTACAAAGTACTCTGCTTTAAGTTATTTCAACCTATGACAGAGTTACAGAACCACACATACTCATACTTTTTCTATTCTTCTGCTTAGGAAATTATTGAGACAATACAAAATGTGTCATTTAATCTTTAAACTTTCTTCATTTACTTCCTTTGAAACACTTCATATTATCATGATTTACTGCATCGCTCATAATTCAAACAATGAGATTTTAGAGTGCAGTTTTTCAGTTCACTAAACAATTCATAATCTACTACTAAAATTTTGGAATCCAGCATAATACCAAAAAGCCTTGGTCATACCTTTCAACCACGAAGTAAAACATGGCAACCAATTCAAAGTGGAAATGCTACTTGCAGCTGTACAGAAGAGCTTGCCCACTTGAAGTTACAGGGAGCGTAGATAAGCTAACATTGCTGAAATCAAAAAGTGGCCAGCACACCAACAGATCTTAAGCCTTTAAGGAGTCTACAACTTGATTTCGTGTTTAAATTGAACAGTGTCATTTTTTTAAAGGGATTTGCCTGTTTATGCATAGCCACTTACATTTTGCAGCAAGCTCTTCCAGGGGTTAGCTCAGAATCTCTGAAACAATCCAGTTCAAAAACTAAGCAGCTTGTCTTAGAACTTGATAAAACTGTATTGAAGAGAGGAGGTGCCCATCAGAAGGCAAGGGATCGTGATAAAAGTTCAACCACTAAAAAGGTCAAACTGTTTGAATAAATTTTACATGAATTAAGCAAAAGTCTCACATAAACTAGATGCTAGAACCACCTCAAGCCCCAAATTCCATTCTCTCATTACCTTTACTGGAGCGGAAAAGCAGCCTTTTTTAAAAGCCTTAGCACAACTGCTTAACTTGATGCATGCACGAATAGACTACTGAGATCATTTCACAGTTTAGAAAATACTTGGCATTTTCTTCATAATTAAAACATTAAAATAATCAGAAAAGGACATTTCTCCTTGTACAAACTGCATTACTTGGATCAACTCCTTCTTGCATTGTTTTACACACATTGTTTCAGTTCCTGAAAGCGTAACAAAGACATACTACCCTTCTAAAGAAGGTAAGTGCATCACATTATGAATAGACTTTATAACACACTATAATAGGAGATTTGAATTGATGTTAATAATTTCTAGATCTGCTATCACCCACCACCTTGCTATTAAAAAAAAGTAATTTCAGTGTTATTTTATAGCAATAAAATATTGATAATGTTTTCAAATAGAAGCATTAACATCTCTGGACTGATCTCTGAGCACAGATACACCTAGATATCCTCTAAACTACAAAGGAAGCAGCATTAAAGCTAAAATGTGAAGATGAAAGAGGAGAAAGCACTGGATTACAGAGCAGGAGAAAAAAGAAGAAGTAACTAATACTTGTAGAAAGCTATTCTGAAGGGGACAGTTTAAAATTAATGGGAAAATCTACACATGAGGTTATAGCAATGGTTTGGACAAAGATCTGCACAAAAGATACACTTAACTAAAAACCATATAAATGTATACTTACTGATTTGGGGAGCTGGTAAGATCCGTGCAGCTCGAACTGGACCATGGCGGATAGAAAAGAGTTCTTGAGCTTCACCACTGATCTGCAAAACACATGCACTGTGACCATACAATGTAAAAAAAGTCTATATACCTATAAATATACATAAACATATATACTTAGTACATAAGAAAGTAGGTAGAAAGACATTACACGACAGGTAGGTAACAAAATAAGTTGGCTTTCTAACCAACCATCCACAATTTCTATAAATAAGAATATTACAGGTCTTGGATTTCAACACAATTACAGCACCAAAGATGCCTGCCTCTAACAACACGTACCGCAGACTGCATGAATGAGATTCTAGCACTGTCTGCTCTAAATAACTATACATGTTTTACAAGAAACAAGACTTGAAGTTGACTGCTGAGTAAAATTCACAAGAATTCAAGGAATCCGAAAGACAAGCATTTATTCTGCATAGCACATGATCCTAAGAAAAATGCGAACTAACCAATGATCAGGAGTGGCAAACACTGGTGGTAAAGATGAGAGAATCTGATATAGTGGTAATTTCCCTATTCTCTAGGTGTAAAAATTATGCTTAAAAATGGGGGGAGGGAGGGTTAAACTAATTAGGTTTGTCACTAATGGCAACCTTGAAAAGATTACACCAGAAGTTAAGAAGAAATTCCAGACTTCCTGTAAATGGTCAGTCAGAATGCATTTTCATAACTGCCTGGTAACGGATCCGATATGGAATGTCAAACTTGGAAAACAGCAAATATTATTAAGATAATTTCCAAATAAGTAACAACTTAAAACAGATGTAATGAGACTAAGATCATAGCAAAAATGTTGGCATAAAGTTTTGCCAAACAAGCAGTTTACAATATCAGAAGAGAACACAATTTGGAACAAGGTTCTTATCAATCAATAAACTAAATGCAAGTTTACTTTTTCAAACATCATTTTATGGCTGCTCCCATTCCTCTCTGCACTTCAGCTAACATGCTCAAAAAGTTAAAATCCTACTACTGTTTGACCAAAAATCCTTAAGTGTAGTACTTCTGACTCTTACCTTACTTCCAATCTTAATCCAAGCCACCTTATTTATTATCACTGCTTTAGATAACATGGACAGAATGAAACATACCCCACTGAAGCACAAGTCTTTCATAGGATTACTCTGAAAACACTTTACTACAGAGGTAGCCCATCCTTCTGTACACTGCAAGCAAACACAGAATGTAGTAAACTACCGATTTTCCATATTTCACCTGGAATAACATTCAAGCTACACAAATGTAGGGAAACAAAGTTGTTAGCCATTCTAGAGCTGCTGACATCTAGCAGTCCCACACTGGTATGAACCAAGATTACTGTTAATGATGTGCTCAGAATTAGTCCTGACAGACACAACATTTTTAAACCATAATCAATATAAGAATTAATCCATAAATCTGCCCTGCTCTTAGTTTATTAGGCAGATGTTCCAATCACAGCAGATTCTCCTCTTCCAGCTAGGAGCATCATTGGAACAACATACAACGTTCAGCTTTTGCAAAACAATTTTCATTCTCCCTCAGGGACAGCCAGAGGCTCCTCCTCTGAAGAGTTTGCTGACCGGATTCTACCCCAGACAAAAGAACGATGCTCAGAAATCAGATCAGTAAAGGTTTGCTGATTGTAACTGTGGTGCATGTGGAGTGCAGCGTGGAAAAAAAAAAGCCCCACATGGATAAAAACACCTGTATGCAGAAAAGACAGCTTGGAAAAAAAGTGGAGCACAGCTAAGCAGAAAAGTAAAGAAAATAGAGACGCAAACAAAAGGATGAAAAAAGATTAAGGCAGCAGCATGTTTTCTGTCTATCAAAGCACACCAGCTCTATGAAAAACGAATGGAGGAAAAGGAGAAGAAATAAAAGTACAAGGCTTCGGGAACTATTGTTATTGGCAACTAAATAATTTTTCCCTCAAATCATGAAAATGCTGCTTCACATGCGTACACACCTCAAGGGCTATGAAGGAAAACAAGAGGGAAAAGAACTAGCATAACAAAAGTATGGAAGAAGTGATTCACATAAAACAATCCAACCCAATTCAGTCACCGCCTTCTACTTTTTAACTATGCCAGCAAGTCAGCTCTAACTCCCATCTCCTTCCAATAAAGTTACAATCCCAAACCTAAGATACACTACAAAGTCCAAATCTTAACTCACTTTCTGCTATTAAATACACTGAACTCCAGAAAGCATATTTATTCAGCCTGTCAAGACAAGACCTGGTAAAGCTTAAAGTTGAGATTTTCAAGGAAAAGCCTAAAACATACAAATCCAAATGACATTTATTGGTACTCCGGCACCTAACATGAAAATCCCAGCCCAGCTCTTTTCATACATAAAATGCTTTACTTTTTAATAATTATAATTAATTATTTGAAAGGTAACTATTTTATCATTTTATACTGGGGGGAAAGTACAGAAAGAAACGTTAAACTAACCAAAGCCAGAGGACCTGACAGTGACAAAGATTATAGGCAGCCAGCTCTTGTTTTGAGACCACTGTAATGTTCAGGACTGTAGTGTAAGAGCTCCTTTCCTCCCAGGCTCTGTAGGATTTTTTTTTTCCAGGAAAGGGGAAACTTTTTAGAACTAAGAAATAAGCAAGAAAAGATCCAGATAACTTCAGCCATCTGCAGAGCTCAGGTACTTTGCAATTGCTGGCTCCTGGGAGAAAAAAAAAAAAAGCTAATCTTAAGACATAACCCCACCGCAGATTTTGTAATGAAAATACAAGATGCCACCCAACTATTAACAGAAACAGGAAATCACAGAAGGCATTGGACATTGCTGTATGCCATGAATTAAAAACAGCTTGGATGTTCCTCTGATTTGCTTGGCATTCAAAAAATGCATTAGAGCTTTAGAGTTTAAGATTTTCTTTGACTTAGAATTCACTTTTTTTAAAACACTACTACCACTGGAAGCTTCTGCTCTTTGCAGTCTTATAAACTTCTGAATTAACTGTGGTTAATGCTAATGCTCTTAATTTATCAATATACAACATAAAACTTTATTGCCATTGCTGAGGCCACATGTATCAATTTTGACTGAAAGCACCATCTTCAGGGTAGAAAGATTATATAGCCTGATCTTTCTGCCAGTTCAAGGCTTATCTCACTCCTGAGACAGCCAACATAGAGAGCCAATCTTTCCTGTGAATGGGACACTTATTCCACTAGAAACTAAACTGGGACAAGGAACTACATTTAAGAGAAGCCCAGCCCCACCGCTAAATGGCTAACAACTTCATCACTGCCAGCTTGGGTGAGACGTGGGCTGGCAAGTAGAAGTAAAAGGCTCCACATCCCATTATCAGTCCCCTGAGCTACACAGTCTTATATGCATAGACAAAATATAAATAGACTTCATGAATTGAAAACAGAGCTCTAAATTCTTCAAAAAGCACCTGTGAAGAAACTAGGCGGTGGCTGCCATTTTGGATCTGATCCAGGGAAGTAGCAAGTCCCAGTGGCAGCTTTCAAAGCTCTTAGAAGTTTTTCTTTCCCATTTCAAAAGCCAAGAATATTTCCAAACAGATTTCAAGAATTGAATATTAAGCTATAGAAGCAGCTTCAGGTACTCGTTCTATGAAAGAGTGAATCCAAAATGACAGCTCCAAGCTGGTCTGATAGAACATTTCAGCTTTCCCAGCACCTCGTATCAAACCACAAGCCCCAGACCTACATGGAAGGCTGCAAGCAAAGAACACGCTGATTCAGAAACCCAGCCCCCAATGAAGTCTTCATCACTCGCTTCCAATAATGACAGACTGAAAAGGAAGAAGAGCTCTCTCCTCCACTTAGATGACTTGAGCTACTGCTTAAAATATGACAGAGCAGAAATCTGGAGCGCTGGTTAATTTTTGATGACAGAGCTTTATTGTTTGGAACATACCAGTTTTCACCCACAAAAAATAACGAACAAAGGCAGTTTTGTTCACACTAAGGATAACTAACAGTTTCCAACCATAGAAAATGGTTTTCACATGGGGGGAAAAAAAGACAGAACTCAAACATACACCAAACTGAAGCAAAATTGAGCTCAAAACTCAAGGCTTGAACTCCCATGCAGCCATATGAATGGAAACTGGTTTTATATTAGAAAGCTGTCACAGAGCACAGGGAAGACATCAGGAGGCAGGTTGTCATAATATCCTGATTAATGTTTTAAATATGATATAGATATCATGATATGATGTTATGATAATAAACAGCTGACAGATCCTGCCACAAAGTACTATGTGATATAATTATATTGGGTTAAAGACTACTACCAGTATCTTGCCACTGAGAGGAGAAGGAAGGACTGTAAGTAAAGGGGCAAATTTTATCACTTTAGTTTAGAAATTCTAAGTCTGCTTTTTCATTAAAAAAACACCTCTAATTGTCTAGAGATTATAAGAATATAAACGTTACCAGAATGTTCCAGTCCACTCTAGTGACTGAATTAAGTATGAAACTGCACCTACCACTTAAAATTATGACAACACTAAGTGAATTTAAAAATCACTGACAGCTTAGAAATGGTTTTGGTTACAGTTTCCTCAACATTCTCACTTTGCCATACATTTAGAGGAGCTCTAGCATGACCAGGCTGCAGGCTCCCTATAAAATTCTAAAATGGGGATGGTTCTGCATTGGTTTTAATCACTTCTACACAAAGACAAGAATGACACAGAGAATGCTGGAAGGAGGTAGAATACAGGTACTAACACCCTTCATGAGTCTTCATCTTAGCTTTGACCCCATCCAAGGAGAGCTACATGAAATGCTGTTTGGACTCTTCTAACACACCTCACCACAGCCTTTTGCAAAGTGTGGCACATGGATTTTTTTGCAACTGGTGTAGGGTATGATATGAGTAGAATTAATAAATAAATACAACAAGTTTCCAACAGCTCTGCAGCCACGTAATGAGTGTAAAACCAGCACATTTCTTACGCACCACCACCATCTTCCATGTAAAAACCCAAAGCCTCCGAAAATTATTTGCATAGATATTTTGTCAAGTCCCTGGACATTTTTCAGTCATTAGGTTAGGTCATTACTATGCTCTTCCAAGTGGCTAATACAAGCATTAACAGTGGTACCCTCCATCAGGAGGAGGTCTGGATTGCAGCTTACTGTGTGCAAGTGAGTAGCTCTTTTCCCGGCACTAATGAAAAAGAATTACAAAGGAGAAAGAATTACAAAGACGACCACATTGAAAAACCCCAACAGATAGGGCTTTTGATGAGTAGTTGAGAAAACAAAATGGAACTGGCATGTCTGTCTTACTATCCATCTATACATCCACATACACACACCATCTGCTGTACAACTGCAGTTTTAACAGCTTAAAAAGTATTACTGGCAGCAGCATTTAAAGAAACTTAAGGTCTAGCAGTGGAGAAATGGCACTGTGTGATGTCATCCTTGCCCACTGAGTCCTCTGCACTCCACAGGTCTCCACACAGAAGTTACCTTCCATGTGGGCTGACGCATCCCATCAGCCTGCGGCAGTTTCATTTTACCTCAGCTTTTAAGTATTTTTTTTGCTAAGTAGACATCTGCGCCTGTTATTAAAAGATCCCTTTGGTAGTTCCTACTTTATCCAATGCAAACCTGATTGTTCTTTTTTAATTGTAATACAAAACATTAAATTCAGATGATTTTTCTACTTCTGAAACTTCCAGCGTACAATGAAACAAAAAATTATCTGCCGCAAAACCCGCCAACATGCATTTCCCTCAACAGGAACATCTAGAACAGATACTTGGAAACCACATTAGGCAGAAACCAGTTCCAACTGTATTTGAAACATGAAACTGGGAGCAAGGGAAAAACAAATTCCAAATAAAACAAAGAACTACACTGCACAATTATCAAATAGGAACTTCCAGCCATACTTTGGTATATTCCCAGCTTTCTCCCCACTTAGCAAGGCATATTTTAAGAACACTTCCAAGCTTCCCACCCCCATTTCAAAACAAAGATCAAAGAAAAGTCATTTGGATGGACACCTTCCGCTTCTTATGCAATACAGATTTAGACGCTGCACTTCAAAACCCCAGCACCCAGCAGTCCAAACGTTATTCCAGTCCTTTGAAGCAGCCCTAACGGTATCTTCCATTTGCAAGTAACACTTCTGTAGTCAAAGATCTTACTCCAAGGAGATGTTAATGTGAAACCACTCAGACTGCAAAGAGACACACACTCCTGGAGGCAGACTGCAAAGGTGTTTAGAAGTCAATGTAACACCATTACGGAGAGTGTCAGCTTAGAAGCTGTCATAAACACTTCATAATCACTCAGGCACAAACTGGACTGCCTGCAACGCATTACTTTATTAAGTGCTGAATAGAGGTTCAATTGTATGAATAAAAAGCACAATGCTAGAGATAATAGCCTTACTGCGTGGGTTTTCACATAAATGTCAAATTGTTGCTTTTTCAAATTAAAAGGTTTTTAAGCTAGAGAGATGTGGGGCTTTTTTATTCTTAACTGGAATAACGGTGCTTAATTACAAGCTTAATATGCAGCAAGATCAAGAAGAAAGGTTTGTATAATACCAAAGGACACGAAAAAGTGTTGCCAAAGAAACATCAAATATTAAGTTGGTCACATAATTGCTGGCTTTTATTTTACGCAGCCTAAGACAGCAAAAAAAAAAAAAAAAAAAAAAAAAGAGATAGAAAAACAACAACATTAAAAAAAAAAATCAGAAACCAAGTTATGTTCCCCCAGGTTTGTTGGGTATTTAAAACCTGCTCTGAAAAGATACTTCAAATTGATATTAAAGACCATTCTGAGAAACTCTCCAGGACCATCTTACTAACAAAGAAGCCATCCCACACTGAAATTACACTAACACATATAACTTATCAGATCAAAGCTGTACCTCTCTGGATGTGGCCTCAGAATTTCATAGAATATACAAATGGAAGGCTGAAAACGTGATGTAATATCTCTACAGCTGACATTGTTCAGATGGATGGTAAAATATCCCCACATTTGGCATTTTTTATCATTTCACTTGACTTCCCCCCCATTACTAAAAATACCTCTGCAAAAAACAAAAAATGAAGCACACTAAGAGAAAGTGCCCTGCAATTTCATGTGTCTTATTTTTCTTCAAGTATTCAATACTATCACGAGCTTGGAATTATGACAAAGTGAAATACACTGAGGGGAAAAAAAAAAAAAGACAACCTGGCTGTACTGTCCTCTGAAAAAGGAGGCAACATCAAGTGTTCTGTGCCTTAACCTGTGGCTAATTCAAACACAAGAAGGAAAGAAAAAAGAAAGAAAAAGAAAAAAGCCCTCCTACAAACTCAAACAGTTCTTTCCCTCTAGGAACATGTATAAGCTACCTTGTACTACGTGGCTTACAGTACCAGTAAGCACACACAAGCTAGGAAAAACAAAGTCGTTTAATTCATTGTTTGTTAGTCATCTCCATCAAATAATTTCATGTTTGCTGCACTGCACCATGGGGTACAGGCTTAAATGCAGACAGTCAATGCAGAACAGGTTACACTGAGGTAATCTGTTCATGTACCAAAAGAACTGAAGCTCTCTTTCATTCTTGCTTGCTTTATACACGTAAGATCCCATCCAACACAGCATTTCTCAAGGGCATTGATACAGATAGCTCTGACAGAGACACTCTTTCATCTGGACACAAAGTCACTTACGAGGGGCACACAGAACTCTCACCTAACCACAGAGCAAGCGCATGTTACATACACACAGAGAAAAAAAAACTATTCAGACACAAAGCTGCTCTTATCACAGCACGGCCAGGACAAACCCCATGCCAGCACAGTGCACTTCCACACGTTCTTCAGAAAACACACATTCAATTGGATAAGAACATTTCAGCAGGATAAAGTAAGCTGGTTTACAAAAACTCTTTAGCTTAAGGCAATGTGAGTACTCACAGTATCTTAACTAATGGATCAACTTGGCCTGTAACTGCCGGTACTGCCGCAGTTGTATCGCCTCTCTTAGCTCAGTGTCTTAGTGACACCTAATGTTTGTTTTCTGTAGTACACGTCCAAGAACAAAGCAAAGCCTTCCTGAATCGCCTAACAACCTGATTTGTACACTCCCACAAAACTGAGCAGCCTTCAAAACTGTGCAAAGCTAATCACATACTGTAAATCCATGCTTCGTCTTCAGTGTCATTCAAAGCCCACGGTAAAGGCAGATTTAAAAAGAAAAAGACGAGTGAACAAGTGAGCTTTGCTGCCTCATACACATTTCTGCTCTAAGGAGATAAATGATCCAAAGATTTGCTTTGCTCCAGTAAAAATAAAGCCACCAAAGTTACAGTTAGAGATAGTTTCCCAGGACACACAATCAGATAAAATTCCCTATATTCTGGTTAAAATGTTCCTAATTTTTCATTAAAGCTCCTACATTTTAGTACGAAGTTACTAATACCTACTCAATTTCTAAACCCTCTTTCAAATGCAAAAGCTCAACAGCTTGTTTCTTATTCCTCTTTTCCAGCTAACAGGCAATCAAGAGGGGGAAAGCCAGTTCTCCCCACACTCAGTGAAACTCAATTTAACTGAACTTTTGATGCACAAGTTCACATTATTTTTTATTACACTGAGCTACTGGTATATAAACATATCCTACATAGCTAACCAAAGAGTTATAAAAAATAAACACATTTCTTACAAAACCAAAGTATTCCACAAAGGGGAAGAACTTCATCCTCTCTGCATTATTTTGAAGAACAAGGTGTTACAAGCAATTTTTAATATTTTTTTTTTTAGAATTTTATAACCTATTGTGTTCAGCTTTACTCTGTAGTTTGGAGAAATTTGGGGGAAATCCCCCAAATTAAGACCATGTGCTCATAAACCACTCTGAAACACCAACTGCAGGTTCTGTGTATGACAGCATGAAATCAAACCCATACGCACACACAGGCTTTAATAAAATTAAAATTGCAAATCATGTACATGACAAACATGCGATTGTAAAGTACTATTAATACTGTCACACTTGCATCAAGAGGACAAACAAATTCTTTTCCTACTTCTCCACCCTTATTCCTTTCTGTAGATTAAAAAGACTTCTGTTCTCTCCAGGATACAAACTATTCCATGATGTCAAGAACTACTCTCATTTAGACTCTGAAAATTTACTTAACAGAAATAATTTGTAGAAAGCCCCTCAAGCCTGAAGCTAAGTGAATTCAAGTGTTTGATCCATGCTCAGTATTAATCTTAAGATAAGCATATTGCAAACAAACCATATGACATTGATGGCAAATGTTGGATCTTTCTACTTTGATGGGAAAAATTAGAAGTAAAATCTTAAAGTAACAGAACATCACAATCAAAAAGCCTCTCGCACAGAACTCTGTACTTACAGGTATGCTCCAGACTTGCATTCCATCAGTGTATCCAATCATCAGCAGTAACGGTGGCTCATTCCCAGTGCTGTGTATTTCATGGAACTCCATATTCCTTGATGTATCTAAATTGAGTGTAAATATCAAAGGCATTATTAGTAGGTTAGAATCAACTATGGCTGATGTCAGTTACACCACATGGTGTTTTCTCAATGCATGTTTCTGGTGTCATTAAGTAAAAGAAAGCAAGATGGTTTCAAATAGTATGCAGAAACAATACTGAAGTATATTCTTTTAGGCAAACACAACACTTGTTAAAGTTTCACAAAGAGGATAAAAAGCATTACAATTTTAAATGGGGAAAAGTATTCTGGATGACATTATGGGTTGTTACTAAATACCCCAAAACCTTCTGTAATTCCTTCTCCAATGATTAACGGCAAACTTTTCAAATAGAATACAATTTGCAAAAGACCAACAAAATAAACATGAACAAATACAGAAATTACAAATTCACAGACTGGACAAAACTACTTCTAGATACTATATAATTAATCTTTACATCAACCTTAACAAAAGAAGAAAATCCCCAGCAAGAAGAGTACTACAGAACATAATCATCACAATCGCAAATATTAAGCTTTTCTTGAGTAAAGCTCTCTCAACGTACATTTTCAACCATGACAGAATGAACAGAAGCTCACTGCAAGCACATGAGCATCAAAGAAAGAGAGGAAGTATTTAGGATGGTAACAGAGGATATATTCAGGCCCAAAGAGATTAGGCTGCATAAAAGTAAACTTAAACAGAACATGAAGGATTCTGAAGAATATTCTGAAGATTTTTCGTTATACTCTAGGAAAGAACCTGAAGAATGAATGCCTGAGATTTAAAAAAAAAAAAAACAAAACAAAAAAAACCAAAAAAAAAACCATATAAGGAAAACAAACCCATAAACAAACCTTAATCAGCCCAAAGCTGGACATAATGACCTGTACAGGTTGACAGGGGTCTTTTCTAGTTCTAATAACCATGAACTGCCAGCCTCTGTGCCATTTCAACAGCTAGAAAACATATAATCTTCCCTAACAACCCCTTGGAAAGGCTGAAAATTCCCCATCACAGCTCTAGCTTTGGTGCTATTACTTCCTCTGAGACCAGAATAAGCCTTGACCATAGAGCTCTAGACAGGAAAATAAGATGATAGGTAACAAACAGCAATTTGCTGGAAGACTTAAATCCAGCATTCTCCAGAAGGCAGGTCCCATAGTTCATCAATTAATTCAAGAAGTAATTACCTGATAGCAGCATTCAACCAGCTCCCACTCAGTCCCTAACTTCCTTATTCAGAAAAAGCTAACCAGGACAGACCGGTAAAACAGCTCCCATCTTAAGCTGGGATCTACTTGATACTCTCAGCAAAAGCTTGTAGCAATCACCGTTGTCTCTTAAAAAGGTTGGAGATCTGTTTTCTGCACAAAGTCTTTGCTGATGATTCATTAAGATACACGAAGTGATAAACAAGTTACATGTTAAGAATATTTTGTGGCTTTGCTCTATTATTTCCCTGAAAGATGTCATGGAATCTGCTGTTCCCTTTACTCAACTGCTCTTCCTTTCTTGGTTACTCGAAATTCACACCACTGAAAATGTATCTGGGACCTGGAATGGTTTCAATTAGATAATGTGGCTTTGAAATCAATCAGTAGATTAAATAAATTCAGTTCTATGCTTCATTTTAGACTAAAATTGATTTTTTTTTAATTTACCCCTCTTCCTAAGCACGAGTTAATCCACCGTTAGATGAAACCAGAAGATCTATATGTTCTATTTGGTAGATAATGAACAAAAGTGCAGCTATTCACTGAGAATTCAGTCTATGTAGAACAGTGAAACCAAACACTTAATTTTGAGTCAATGAAGCTTACTGATAAAGCTGACTGAAATTATTATACATAGACCCAAATACCACAAATATAAGGGAGAGAAAATGAAGCCATACCATTTAAATCTGCATTTTCAAATCTGACCCAAATTATCTTCTCCTTTTCTTCCGCTGGTGGGGTTCCACTGTAGGCCTGGACAAAAACCAAAAGGGTTAAAATATGAAAGTTTAATATCTTTTTTTTCTCCCTCTGTAGACCATAGAGGGAATCTGAGTTAAAAAAGAAGAACAGAGATACATGCATCTTACTGCCACCAGTATTCCTGTAAGGTTTTGCTTCAAAGCTGAATGGTTCTATGATTAACAGAAACCACACTAAATATAACTCAATAAGCGTAACATCCTTTACTAATGTGGAAATGACAAGACATATATAACAATAAGTCTTCTGGAGCAGGTTGGAAATGCCACTCAACTTACAGCAATTTAGTCAAGCTAAAACACAGCAGCTCCTACAACCTTTAGCTTTAGTAGTTAGAGGTTCTCATGTGAGGCATTTTTACTTTTAAAATTCTCTTTAACTCACTTAAAAGCTTTGTAAGGAAGACTGAGAAAAGAAAGAAACGTTTACTACATGGTTTATATTTTACTGACATGTTTTACTTACATTTGTGACATCTTTAATATAGTCATTTAAAAGAGAATAAACTGTAATTCCAGTAGAACAGATCCATGTCTCAGTTCTGGGTTGTACAGAGTCCCGTAAAAAGATGCAATGCACAAAGGAACTCTGAAGGAGACTTGAAATGTTTCTAAATTGCAGGTTTTACAGTACTCAGGAGAAGCTGTGGTAGTAAGAACATGAGCTACAGTAGAAATATCACTGTCTCCAAATTAATTATAACAAAATACTGAGCAATATTTTGGATTAAATACGAAAAGAGCTTGTATAATAACTTTATACATGCCAGAAAGGCAACAACATGAACTAAAAATACAAATTTAAAAACTAAGTGTGGGTATTACTTTTCAAAACAAATCACATTCCATGCTTCCCAGGCAAACTGATTTGTAAAATAAAACACAGACTGTATCCTTTAACTACAGATGGGAAAAAACGGGGGCACGTGCGGAACACAGCAAACTTTTAAATGAAAGCTTTGACTATTTTTAATTTTGACCATAAGTCCAAAATGCATTTCATAAATGTGTATCAGTGAGGGGAATTTTTTTTATACTACTACTGAGGAAATCCATAACTAACCAAGAACCAAGACAGCTTCCTGAAGCTACAATTAGCTGCAGCACTCCTCCACTGTAGACTACAGCTCTCCCAAAGAGTAAAAAAACAAAACTAGTTTCTCTCTGCTACCAAGAGGCCTGTGGACAATAAGAAGCGACCAGTCCAGTTTCATGCTGCTGCTACCTGTGAAAAATATAACTAAGAGCATCAGTGTTATTCTCTAGAGGAAGAGCCCAGAAATTAAAAATAAAACTAAATTAAACTGAACAAAGCAGTGTGAGGACTCCTGTTTTGCAGGACTCATCACGTTGGGGAATGATGGGTTCAGCAGAGCTCCACAGTTCTACAGAAGCCAGCACATTCTGAGGCAAGTCAAGATAACAAGACCCAAAAAAAGAGGGAGTAAAGGAGGCAAAGGAAACTTTCTCCTTTTCAGCCAATGATAAAAGCTGGGGTGACACAGGGTGCCTACCAAGTTTTTCCAACACCAACCCAGCCATACACAGGTTTCCAACTACAACCCAGAAGAAAACATGTTTGCAGGAGGCAAATTTATATAAATATTTCTATATATATAAACATATATATATAAAAATTTATAAAAATATTATGTCCAGTCTCTCCCTCACCAACTACTCTACCACCAAAACTACCACAGGAGAAGGCAGCAATCTTCTTCCTGTATTTATATTGTAATTCTTTAACATCTATGTAGCTAAGATTTTCATTCTAATTATCACCCACCAGAGGAAACCCGTAAAGCCAATCTTCAGACAGTCAACACTTTCAAAAACTGGTCTCAAGATTCACATTCAAAAACACTACAGAATTTGGCTTTTCTTCTTCAATATTCTGGTCCCCCTGACACATACTTCAACTGCTTTATACACCAAAAAAAAGAAACAGTCTGAAAGATCACATACCTGTGGCACAACATCTTGAAGAAACGTAACAACACTTTCCATGTATGACTGTTCCCTTGAAAACAGAAGGAGAATTTCAACTACCACTGAAACTCAAAGCTGTCATGAATATATTACATAAGACATACCACCATAGAAAACATGGATAACCTTTAGAGCAAAGGAAAAAGCATGCAATGCAATTACTTCACATACTGCCAAATACTCCGATAAATAGGGTCTGAAGGTGTGTAAAAAGCTAAGTGATATTTGCTTATGAAATAACTGCGTGGGGAGAATGTATAAAACACAAGAGGCAAGAAAGAAACCATGCTCTCCACATCAGAGCGGCTGACTGAAGTACAGCAGGCATTTGGAAATTATTCTTATTTTTCTACTTGATTTGGCTATTACAACATGAAGATGAAGACTTATGCTAAGGGCTGAAGTTCTCCTTGTGGGGCAAGTAAACTTTGAGACCTCATATGCATTATGTATGATGCTGAAGTTAATGGTAGCATCTGGGGACAAGAGATGGATCAAAACCTTAACGAAGGGGGTATTTCCAGATAAGATTTTATAGCTTGGGAAGCTTACTTCTTCTTGGAAGTTCATTAGCAGCAATGATTTAGAAGAGCATCTAGTGCAAGATACATTTGTTGTGATAGATTTAAACTAATGCTTTTATAAGCTTATCCCTACATGAGCGGTCGGTCTCTTATGTAACCACTGGGCAATGTACAACCTGGGTTGACTCTATCAAGAGTGTC
Source organism: Psittacus erithacus (assembly GCA_009867235.2). Taxonomy (NCBI): domain Eukaryota; kingdom Metazoa; phylum Chordata; class Aves; order Psittaciformes; family Psittacidae; genus Psittacus; species Psittacus erithacus. Next base: position 12,128 of record WYDI02024553.1, on the reverse strand, counting down.
AAAACTATGCAACAAGTTTGCTTTCTGTGGTGAGCAATACTGAAACATGCTCACAAGAACTATCTTCATCCAGTCTGAGACAATTTAAAAAACCCAAACGCCTTAGGCAATCACTGTGGCAGGCCCAAAATTGATTTTTCCTATTGGTAGTATTTTTTTCTGTGCTAAGATCTGTCGTAGCAACAAAGAAAAAAACATAAACCAGGAAATCTCAAGTCTTGATGTCCACAGGTACCTATGCTTTCTTCATGCTCTCTGGCACTGTGCTGTGTAATATTCTTTTAATAAAAATTGGTGTTTAGTGTTTAAGAATGAAGTACTCTGTCTTATACACAGCAATACAGGAGATATTTCAAGTCAAATGCTGCAACAGCTGAATCAGCTAAACTGGTTGACTCCTCTTCTAAAACAAAGTTTGATATTGCAGAAAGCTTAGTCTATCTAACTCATGACAAAACTCAATTTTGTTCAAAAATCCTAGGATTAATGTATCAAAGTGTGTTTTACTGCTTTACACTGAGGCCTTATAAATGAGCTGTGGTTTCTAGTGCTGATTCTTCTTTGACTTATGTAGGTCACCCACACTGTCTTTGTACACCTTGAGAACCCCTTATTAACCAGCAATAACACTTGTCCACAGCTATGGTATTAAATAGTGCTTGAAGTTCTTATGCGAATGCCTGCCAGTAAGAGTCACACTGTCTTCATTCTTCAGCTCAGGAACATTTTTTTGCTCCCCCCCAAGTACATCTTGAAACTAAGGTGATGTTCAGGAAATGTTTTATTCAGTGTATGTACACTAAATCTCTCCTAAAGTTGAGAAACTTCCAGGAAAGTATGTTTAAAGTGCTTAAAAATGACCAAAATAACAATAAAACCTACTGAAAAAAAAAAAAAGTGCATCTTCCTTTAGTAAGGACCTAGGAGGTTAAGATAAGCAGCAGAATGCTGCTCCACATACAGAAGGTGTCCTTGGGAAGACTGACATTTCTGAGGAAGAAAGATGCACCTCAAACACGAGCCACCATATTTAACAAACCAAACGAACAGGTAATTTCATTCTTACAGTGGTTTTCTAGTATTACATTTTTTAAAGTGTATTTTGAAGAAGAGGTCATTACAAACAGAAACGCCTTTGTTGAGGAGTTCTGCAGCGTTAAAAATAAAAGCTTATTTTATCACATGGCTGTAAGACAAAACTCTAACACAACTTCCTGTGTTACGACAATTAGTTTCTTGTGCTCCCTAGTAAAACTAAAGAGAATCTTGATCTGGAAATACACAGCCCTCTCCAGGGCAAACTAACAGCTGCTGAAACTGATGGTACAAGTGAACACTTCAATATGGTGCCAATTTGCAGCAACAGCTCAGCAGTATAAACATCCCCAGGACAAAAGAAAAACTGCTACAAAGATCCTTAAACAGACAGAGACAAGACCATAAATCTTCTGGACTCTCCTACTTTTGCCATGAAAGTATTTTCATGTGAACACAATAAACATAAAGGATGCCCAAGCAAAAACATGGTCTCCCATACACTCTGACTGGAGAGAAATAGTTCCTTCCTCTGCTCTTGGCTTTGTTCTCTTAAGTAAAAACACAAATAAAAATTAGAATCCACAATTCTATTTACTGAAGGACTTTAATAAAAGGCTTGTGTGTTTTAATACATCTACCCCTGTGACAAGGTATGATTAGAACAGCAACAAAGGAAGATGCTACACATGTTCCTCCTAACCTAAGGAAGAAGTTTGCAATCACTGATCTACAGGAAGAGAGGCGTTTGCATAGCAAGTAAAATTGTGTAAAAACTCCAAAACATTGCAATATCTTCATTTTAAAAATGTACGACTTTGCAGGTTTTGGTGTAAAAGTCAAAAGTATCCCTTTAGAGAGACAGTTTGGCCTGCACAGTCCTGGGACAAAGGAATGCAACATCAGTTTATTTTATTGGAAAACAGTCAATACAATGAACCCATATGATCGACACGAGCCCTCACAGCTGGCTCTGAAAGAAAGTTCAGGCTAGGGTCTTCTTTTACCAGAAAACAAAACCAATCTCAAACCAGGACTACTCTTCTAGAAGGTGCTTACGTGACAGCTTGTGGGCGCACCACCACTCCTCCGGTGCAGCGGCTGGGGCGGCGTGGGGACTCTGTCGCCATTGTTTCTTCACAGATACCTGTAAGAAACACACTGCTTTTTAACACCGGTTTGTAGCAGGATTATTGATTACACTGATTCTTGACACACACTTCAGGATGGTAAAAACCCCTTGAGGAAAGAGACTTTACATATACAAACTGACGAGGCCGGTTTACAGCTGCTTTACAACAAAAATCAAATTAAACCCCAAACAAATCACTTCTTTTTTCAGTATCTCAATCACTACAGCTCCTGCAATGCACGTGAAAGCAAAACCAACACAGACCTGCATGATAAAGTAGAAAATTTTCTTCAAACTGTACATTAACAGCAGTGGTACCGGTACTTGCTGACAAACAGTAATCAGCACCATTATTTAAGACTAATAAGCTGCTGTCTTAGGAAATAATGCACAATCATATCTGCAGTCTGTTGTACTCTTGACAATGTGTAATGGGTTATGTCGAACCTAACACAAAAAGCGCGATGGAATGCATTCTACTTCTTTTTCATGTCAGCTTTTTGTACCATCTTCCAAGTTTTGCTTCACGCTTCTGCTCTCCATGTGAAAACTCAGCCTAACATTTCTAAACACAAAAAACACTTGAGGAGCATCACAGATCCCAGGCACCTCTCCAGCCGCCGTTATCCTGTCCTACTCCAAACCAAGAACCAGTACATGAAGTGAGGGAAATACGGTATCAGCATCAGTCTACCTTTAGGCAGACTTTGTAAGGGCCACCTCTTTAAGTAAGGCACTTAGCCCCACAGAAACGGTTAACAAGACCTGCAGCAACACAACTGAAGCTTGACACACAAGTCAAGCAACCCCAAGAGACAAAACAGTCCGTAATATCCCTTCACATTACGCCTCAGCCCAGCCAGTGCCCCGGTCCGCCCCTCAGCCGGGACCGCTGTCATCTGCACAACAGCCCAGAGCACCGGCGAAGCTGCCGGGTTGTCCCGAGCCCTCCAGCGGGCGGGAGCCCCAGCCCCAGGACACCGGCGGCCGGGAAGCCCCGGGCACCCTCAGCCGCCCGCTGTTGAGCAACTCCACAGAGCAAAACACTCCAACCGGACCGGCCTCTACCCCGACCGCCGCCCCGTGAATCAGGCCGCGGACATTCGGGGCGGCGCCGAGACCCGCCGGGCGCTCCTCGCCCGCTGCCGACTGCTCCCTCAGGGCCCTCGGTGTCCCCCACCTCCTCCTCTCAGCACCCCGGCCACTGCCCGGCCTCTCATCCCCGCGCTCGCCCTCAGAGCCATCCACAGAGCGCCCCCGGAGCCCGGGCCCGCCTCAGCGCTCCCAACCCCGGCCCAGGGCTCAGCGCAGGGGCGCGGACCGCCCTGCTGCCCAGCGCGCCCTCACCTGCCGCCGCTCCCCTGCGCCCGGCGCCTCACTGACAGTGTTTGGGGTCCCCACGGGGAATGACACACAGCGCACCGCGCGCGGCTAGCCAATCAGGCAGCGCCGAAGGCGGGCCGCTCCCGGCTGCCGACCAATCGCGAGCCCCGCTCCCGCAGCGGTGGGCGGGACGCAGAGGACACGGCGGGCGGCTGCGCCCTAAGCTCGGTTGAGGCGGAGAAAGGCACCGAGCGCGCCGCCCCCCGCGCCCGCCCCCCCCCGCCGCCTGCACTACGTGCCCGCAGCCCGGACAACAGCCGGCTGCTCGGCGGCAGCCAGGGGGGC
>WYDI02024552.1:0-54135 GCA_009867235.2 Psittacus erithacus | reverse complement strand
TTCCCCTGTTTAAGTTTGAACCCATTACCCTTTGTCCTGTCACTACAGTCCCTAATGAAGAGTCCCTCCCCAGCATCTTTATAATTATGATGCTTCGCCTTTGAAAAGCAGAAGATTCACTTTTTCTTTTAAGTTCCTTGCAAGAAAAACACATTTGGAATATCCTAGACAAATGGAGGTGGAAAGACTTCTGATATTTACTCTTTATATATGATGTTTGAAGATATATATAGAGATATATATATAATGTTTGAAGATTTGTTTGCAAAGTTGTACTTTCAGCAGTGTCACTTTTTCAGCGTTACTGGCGGTCATGGTGGAAGATGCTATTATCACACTAGTAACTTATTTATGTATTCTTTGATTTGGCTCACCTTACTCACAATGTTAAAAGAATCGTGGATGCCAAACAGGAAATAGCTAAAAGTCATTTTCTTTAATTGTGCTCGTAAATATACAGTTAATAAAGCTTGTGGATTACATCCAAATTTTTCTCCAGTGCTCATCATTTTTAAAGGATGGTTCAACTTGTCACATCTTGACTTGATCTCAAAAGGGAAGTCAAAGTTTAGATGTCTTCCTGAGGGGAAAGAAAAAAGATGGCTGATAAATTTCAAAGGGATTCTTGTGATCAATAACTGTAGTTCTTAATGAGGGGTGATGCTGAACAGTACTTGATGGTGAGCTCCAGGAGGTCTTGTAGGAGTGTTGTAGCTTGTGCAGGAGAGGATATGCCATTTTGGGCTTTTACTTAGAAATAAGGCATGCCTTGGCACTAGCTAAGTAGAAATTGAGGCTGGGACAAACAGGCTTTCCTTCTTTTTTAAATTGTTAGATTAGAACAACAGCAATAGCACTTAATTTTCTAACTTTTCTGTGGTAATTACATGTAGGGTGTCTGATTGGTCTTGGAAGCAGAAATAATTTAAGTCTTGCAAAACCCATCAGAGTTAGGGGAAATAACCACTAACCCTCTACTGCACATTCATTTTAGTGAGGCATCCAGAAAGATTGTGGAGGAGGAGTCACAGATGCTAACTTCTTAGAGTTTCAGTGGGAGTTAGATTGTTAAATACCTTTATGAATTAAGTCCTAACTGGTTTACTCAGGGTCATTTGTGAATTTAAGTAGAACAAAAGTAAAAGCTGATTTCCTTTAGCCGTGGCCTAATAGTCTCTTTGCTGTAATATAACCCTTTCCTTTTCGTATGGTGCACATGTCATTCTCAGGAACAGAAACTGAAGAGGCCTCTATGTTTCAGTCTCTGCTGGATTAGCCAGGCTAGCTCTGTCTACTTGTAGATACTGAGGAGTTCAAATATATGTATCTCTCAATTCAATGGAATTGTAGATAATTAAGATATTTCATATTTTGGGGAGATTTTTTGTCTATCAGGTTTGAATATGTCACCATTCTCTAGAAGGCAGTTAGTAAATTGTCATCTATAGTGTTCATGTAGAATATGTATGAAAACCTCATAATGAATAGGACTCTATTGAACTAGTGATCATGACATTATCAAGGAGATGGCTGCACTGATCAGTTAATTGATGATAATTTATTTCTGTGATTGGATACCAGAATCTTGGTGGTTAGTAATGTTTTTAAATGATTCAGATACTGGTGTCTTGATACTTCAGGATGAGCAGTTTCTTTTAAAAATTATGTTTTAAAGTTACATTTTCTTTTGTATTCTTGAGCTACTGCTTTCTCTCAATCCTCCCTTCGCAGATGTGCAACACTTTGAGACCAGAATGCCCAAGATACCCTTGCACTTATTATTATCCCTTTGTTTTATGTTGCAGCCAACAGTTTGCACATTACTGCCTACTTTATGAAGAGATGGGTTAATCTCCGTTGTGCTGTAGGGAAACATTATCGTGGTAAGAAATCAGTTTCTTATAGTGCTACTTAGGATTCTGCATTTCTGAGAGAAAAAAGGAACATAAACTAATACTTTGTCAGAGTTTGGTCGCCTGAATCAAAATATCTTTCAGAGCTTGTTTTTGATCGGGGTTTTTTCAAGGGATGTTTCCTACAAAAAGAAGGAGAAGTTTTTTAATATATGATGGCTTTTTTTTTTTAAGCTTAATTTTAAATTTTTGTATGCCTTGCCCCAGGGTGATCAGCTAAGCCACACCAAATTCTGTAAGTATGATGAGACTCAGCACTTTACTGAGTCTCTGCAGGGTGAATCAACCAGAGGTTGCAGTATGAATCACTTCATTATTGCTTGAGTGTCTTGTGACATCAACTGTACCATACAAGTGTATGCAAGAAAAGGCTTTCATTCACCTCAGTGCTATAAAACCTTTACACAGGTGATGTCATTGGACCAGACCTTTTCTTCATGTTTTCTCAAGCCAGGATGCTCTGTAAGGAAGTGATATCAGTCCTGTCCCACCACCAGCGATAAAAAGGACCTATAACAATCACTGCCCTGTGTGCTGACCTTTTGATTGAAAAAAAAAAGCAAAGTAAATCAGGTGCCCTTAAAAATAGTGAATACTTGAATAGATATTTTAAAAAGATTTCTGATTTATCTAGGTAGGAATTCATTATATTCATAAATGTTCAAAACTTTCTTTAAATGCCAACAAGTTGTTTTCTAAGTCCTATTAGTTGAAGTGATTGGAGTGTGGTTTTGAAGTATTTCCTCAAATTTCTTCCCAACCTCCGAATTGAATCTTCATTTTCTTAGCCAGCAAGTGAGATTGTTATAAAGTATAACAGTAAAAATGGCCAAACAGGAACGAGCTTGCCCTACAAGTGCTGCCAAAAAGAGAGACTGTGATGCTGCAGTCAAAACTTTGCTTCCATATGAGGTTCCTAACAGAAAAGGAACTTTATTTTGCTGGGTTTTGCTCCAAATAAGTACAAAAATAAGCACATATCCTATAAATAAATAAATTGGCACCAGTGTTTCCTTTCTGTAAGGTAATACCTAGTCCTTCACAAACAAAACCCAGATGTTGAGCCTAATAGAAGAATCCTGCGTACTTTAATTGATGATGCTCGCTCAATATCTAAGGTAAACTTAACTTACCTATAGGGGTGTTAGTGGAATCATATGTAATAAGTTCAGTCCTTGCAAGTTTCCAGCTTTTCTTTTGTAGCCCATTTGGAAGATGTCCATAAACTACTTGCAGTTTGAAAGCCATTGTACTAGACCTCCGCGGATGGCTTTTCAGGTCTTGAGGATACAAGCAGAGATGGAATAGTCTTGGACACAGTTTTGCTAACAAAGTTGATATTTCTGAAAGGATTATGAAAGGCTTATGTTCATCAAGTTACAGTAGCTTAACAAGCTGTTGTGCCATACGGATGCATCTCAGGTTTCTGTGTGAGCTTTTTCAGCCAGTGGCAAATCTGTTTCAGCATCCCCATCTTTCATTGTAATGACTCAAGAAAAGTCACTGCTGATGCACACTCAGAAGGGTTTGCCAGATACTAATGGAGATAGGCTGTTGGTGGAGAAGCAGTCCCTTGTAGAGAGGCAGGCACATGTATGGATGACCAGATCATCACTGGCACATCAAGCCTATACTCTATTCGCTGTGAGGAGATATTCCATCAAAAAAATGAGGTCAACCTTATGTTGTTTCTCTGTATGACTCATCTCTTCCTTGTTCCAGAAAATAGGGCGTTATGGCTTGGTTTTGAAATATAACAAACTTCAAAAATTAGTAGCTCTCTTTTTGTAAAATCAAACCATAAACCAACAGCAAAAAAATCTGAGCTGAAAATATGAAGATAGGAATCTGGAAATAATCTAATAAGTGAAGTAACAAAATACTCAGCTATGCTCTCTTCATAGCATTGCTAGGTACTGAATAAAGTTTTGTCTGATCTGTGCTGAGAACCCTTCAATTTTTGATCCTTTGTAACCAGAAGCTTTGTTGTTTTCAAAACGAACCATGTGATCTTGAGTAAAATCTGTAATTCAGTAGCAGTTAACCAATTTGTTTAAGGAGTTCAAAGCTCACTGGAGTCAGAGTTTGAAGCACTTAGCCTTACACTGAGGTTTTATGCCAAATCCTGGCTGAATATGTTGTGCTGTATTCCAAACATAATTTACAGCTTTTGTGATGAAAGGACTCATCACCAGAAGAACACAAAAGAAATCACCGTTAAGTGCTTTGTCTGTTGGTTCTGTCTGGTGTATTTGTCCAGGGATGCAGGTGGAGTAATTTGCAGCCATGACAGTCCTCTTGGGAACTAAACTTACTCTGACTTACTGATTTCTATATTTTATTTGTAATGGTTTAAAAAAAACAAAGCAAAAGGAGGGATGAGATGCTGACGAGAGTAGGTAAGAAACTACTAGAGTGCGTAAAGTGGATTAGTCTGCACTTTAAAAACTCAATTATTCTGTTTACTAAAATAACATCTGTATATGTTGATAGTATGTATGGTTTTGAATATGGCTATAATTTTTGTAATCTTCAATTCTTTTTTTATAGACCTGCGTGTGTTTCCAGACAGATTTATAGTGTGTGTCAGTAAACTTGACTCTAATCCAAGTGATTGGACATGTGACAATGATGCATTGGTATGTACAAATCTGTTCTATAAATTTTCTGGTTTATAGTAGAGAGATGAATTTTTATAGATAGATTTTGGTATTCACCTATTTGTGACTGTCATCTTGAAACCAGAAAGTCACATTGACAGTTGGGCTGAAGTATTCAAAAGGACATCCTGAAGTGAGCTCAAAGCAGATAAAAATGGGAATTTTTGAAAGTTCAGCGTTTTATGAGCCAGATAAGGCTCAGAGAAAAAAACCATGTATTTAGAAAGCTAGGTATGATTTTAGCTCCTTAATTTAAGACTCTGTTTTATCTTTGTATTTTGTCCTTGTAATTTTTTACTTTCCAAAATTTTAATGGGGCAGTTTTTAATGTCCAGGGATCTCTTATATGTTCTCTTAGCACTTGTTCTGCAAAACAGCTCAAACAGATCAAAGCTAGCCCTGCTGGGGAAGAAAAATCCCTAAACGTTTATGGAGAAAAAGGCACTGTTGTGTACTTAAATACCATAAATAATTCTACTTGAATATTTCATCCTGAAGGCTTGATCAGGGTCAAAGGCTTATGATTTTTATGCAGCAGTTAACTGCTGATTGTCTCAGGAGTGCTCACACTGACCCAGGTGGCCGGCTATAGGGCAGGCAGTCTCTGCTGTGCTCGCAGCAAGAGTCAGAATTACATGCTGAGAGCTATGTGTATTTTAGTAGTTTATCTTAAATGTATTAAAGTATATTTGACCCTTGAAAATAAAAGTTTTTCTTCTGCCCTTCAACTTAGGATTTTTTTAATATCAAGCAGGGTGGTTTTATTTATTATACTAAATGCAGATTTTATGATCTTGATTCCTAGATTAGTAAGTATCCTTAAATGTCAGAGTACCCAGCAAATGTTTTTCTCTCTCTCAGAACATATCTAACTGCTTTAGAAGTACTTTGTCATTTTGGAAGTTATTACTCTCTCAGTATTGTCTTGAAAACTACTTTGATGCTTTAAGTAGAAAATCCTGCTTCTGCTTTTTGATTGAGAAATAATTATCTTCTTTTTTTCTTGCCTAATATCTCTTATTGGATATCCACTTTCCGCATTTGGTGGTTTTAATCTTTCCATCATATAAAAGAGGAGATGTTTTCTTTAGTTTCTTTCTCATGATGCTAAGACAGTAAGGAGAAGATAAATGAAAAAAACAATGTTATAAACTTCAGCTTGGCTATTTCAAAAATTGAGCTTCATCTATGGGAACTCCTTGTTGTTTAAAAAGGGACTTTAAACACTTTTATGTTAAGTAAAAAATATTAGTGGGATGGTAACCTCAACAACAGTGAAACCTTGGGAGTTTGTTTTACTTACAAGTGCAGTATGTGTGCATAGAACTGCTGGAACAGTTGGTGTAGTAACTTGGTAGGAGAAAATAAGATAAAGTTACCCCTGAGCCATCTTCTTTTATGTGAAGAAGTAACAAGATGTGAACGGCCCCTCCACAAGTGTTTTTGGAGTATCTTTTTAATTCCTACCACTCTAACTTAAAGGGCTCACTTCAGGCTGTTTTGTTGATCCAGTATTTCTATGGCACATTAGTACTGGATTTGTCATATACTCCAGTTGCGTATCTTGCCAAACTGGGGGGGTGTTTAATTGCCACCATTTCAAGTTTTTGGCACTCTACAAGTAAGGGCTAAGGGCCTGCACTTTGCATGTGGACTTTTCTCTATGCAGTTTAGCAGTGAGCATGCTTGAACTCTAAACTAGACCACAAAAGACCACCCAGAAGACCTTTCTGTTGATATACTCCAGTGTATTCTGTCATGGGCTAAAAATGAGGCATATGTTTTGTTTTCCTCTGTATGTTGTTTGGGTTTGAATAATTTCATAATGTTGCATGCAAGTTCTTTTAAGCGTTTAATCAGCTCACACCCTTGGTTTTGAGGGCCTGTCTGTGTTTTATAAAAGCAGTTGACTATATGTTAATGGAGACTTTGTCAGTTTTCAGTGTTGCTGAATGTCACTGCGATTGACTTGGTCAGGACTTAACAATCCCTTTTTTTTTTCCCACCTCTTTTTTAAGCTCCTTTTATGCTGGTTTATGGTTTAGGTCAAGCTTTCATTCCTGAGCTCTGTCAAGACAAGTCAGCATCAATGCCATGTTTTCCCGTTACTTGGAATCAGTTTTATGTCAGCCTGATACATATTTCTTTCACTCTCTGCAACTGTCTTCCTTCACTTACCTTCAGCCCTTTATTCTTTGCCGTTTCAGTGCCTTTTAGGCTATTCTCTGTATCTCTGAAATAGACTCTGCTTAAACCAAGAGTTTCAAGGGATATAGTCAGATATTAAATGAAATTCTTATGTCCTGCATCTTAGCAAAGATCATAATTAGATTGCTTTTGAGATATTCACAAGCACAACTCTTAGCATCAATTGCTGAGATAAACAATTTGAAGCCTTGTGTGATGCATCTTGTAAGACCACAGAAAAGGTAGATTAGGCAGTCTGTCAAATTAGCATTAAGCGTGAACTAATAAATTCTGAGGAGTAGCACTGAAATAAAACAGAAGAAAATATCGATTTGTAATTTTCTACTTTCTAGAATCTATTTAGAAATAGATTAGGATGGTCATATCTAAAAATCAGGTTGTAATAGTATTCCTGCAGGCAGTAATTTTGGAGGAAGCGAAAAAAAAAACAATACAGCAAGGTATTGAAAATACATAGGCAAATTGTAAGTCTCAAGGAAAAGATGGAAGAATAGCCTGGCTGATTAATGACAAGTTTAAACGTAAACCCATTGTTTCCTGTTTTGCCAAACTATGTCTGTAATCTTGAATAGTTTTATCTTGAAAAAGAAGACAGTTTTGGGAACATGGCAAAAGAGGAAACCCAGGGAAATATATAAGAGCTCTGGAGAGATTAGTCATCTTTGTCAATGACGACATTTTCTTGAAGATTATTATGTAAAGAGCTAAAATGGAAAATTGGAAATGGGTTATCTGAAGAAACAGTGGAAATGGAAATGGGTGGAAGGCTTATTGGAGGCTTGTGAGCATTTGAAAATGTGCTAACAATGGAGTATTCATTGATAACCACATCGCTTTATGCAGGAATTTATGAGAGGAAGCAGTTGTAGGGAAAGCACGAAGGAGGTTAAACTAATGATGATATTAAAGTGAAAATTTGAAATTACCGTTCATGTGCAATCAGAAAAAAAAAGTGGGGAGTTAGGAGCTCCTGTCTTGATTAAAAAGGTCTCAGGGTTTCCACTGAGCCTTGCTATTCTGCAAAATATTACACAAAAATAAGGATTATTTTCCAAACAGAATATTGCTCTTAAAAAAGCAACCAAATAAAAACCCCCACAGTTACACAAGGAGAAAAGTGCTAGCATTATGCCCAGCGCTGTTTAAATCCCCAACAGAGAAATAAAAGCAGGCTATTTCATCTTCGTATGTGTCTGACTTCATCATCTGTGTCATTGTAACATACTTCAAGTACATTAGGGAATTCTTTCTTAAAACTTCGAAGAGCGTAAATGACATGATGTGGTTGGATTTTGCTTATGCTGGGAACAGGTTTTTGGTTCTTTGATTGAAACATATTTAGCTGTAATTAACAAGAGACTTTAGAGTATGTGCTGCTGGAATAGTGTCTCTCTTGGAAGACAGAATGAAAGCTTTCTTCAGTTAGCAGCAATTTGTAAAGATTAATAGAAGACTTTATGTGGAACTTAGTTATCTTAAATACTTTAAAGACTATTTTATTGTTAAGTAATATCAGATTGGTTAGGGGAAGAAGGAAATGCTGGGAAATACAATTGCACAATTCACGCTATGTAAGTGCTAATCTTGGCATGGAACTCTCTGTGTGTGTGTATATATAATAACACAGTTAAACTGCTGTAATGGTAGGCTAGTACTGAAAAGGTCAGTCCACAGCCCCTCTAGTTCCAGCTACGTATTCCTTTCCTTTCTAGTTACAATGGGCCAAGTGATTCTTCAGTTGAGAATGAATTAGTTCATTGACTTGATCCAGCAGAAAACTATTTTTTTGTGAGGTTTCTCTGTTTTTCATTGGAGGATTAGTTTTCCGGCATGTCAGTTCACTGAACCAGCTCATCCTGTACCCACAGGGTTGCCAAGTGTGACACAAAAAATGTTGCAGGAGCACATAGCCAGGACTTGAATGAAGAGAGCAGAGGCCACCCCTTTAGGTAGCAGCTGATAGTTACCCTGATTTGGAAGTCACATCCAAAATACACATTAATGTTACATTTATTGTAATTCTTGTCCTGTTGATGGTTTTGATTTCATTATCCTTTTAAATTTCATTTAATCATGTGTTCATGTGTTTTCAGATAATTCATGCTTGATTCTTTTCCATCATTATAGGAAGCTTAGCTAAAGAAAACAATATTAAGCTGTAGTTTGGCAACTGTATGAACAGGGTTCACTGCTTCCTGGAAAAAAGGTAGTAGGGAACTCTATTTAAATACCACATAGTGAGACAGGTAAAGAACTGCTTTTCTCTTTGGTGAGTTTTCACTTCTGACGTGCTTCTGTCATGTTTTTCTATTCATCCTTCATGTTTCTGGTCAAGCTGATGCAAGACTGGTGATGCTGAAACATGCAGGCCCTCCTGCCTTCTCTTACCCAAGCATTCTTCTGTCTGTCAGTACTGGCATGTGTAGGGAGCTGGGTTAATTCCTTGACCCCTCTGAAAACAAGGTGAGGTTTTTTGTTGTTTGGGGTTTTTTTGTTGTTTTTCATGGTTAGCTTTCAGGTGGATCACTTTGGTCAGGCTCTCACTGTGTGGCTGCTAGTGTTGCTACAGAGGCTTGCCAGGACCGTGTGTTGGGTAAGGTTGAGATTTCCCTTTCAATGTTAGACTAGCTTTCAGTTAGCTTGAATCATGAGCCTGCTCTCGCTGAGAAACTACATCACAAATTAATGATACTAACATCTTTGACTTGGTCATAAAGAAAAGCTATGGCAGTTTCACAGTATTCCCTTTTGTCCCAGCTGTCTGCCTCTTCTCCTTGGAGATTACCCCTCCTACAGCAGAGTTTGCCAAAAGGGCTGCGTGCCTGCATCTCATCTCGCTGCATATCAGAGTCTTGTGGATTCATGCAAACCAAACTTCCCTGGCTTTTAAGCTAGCGCATTGAATTGTGGGTGAGAGCAGCTGGGGTGTGTGTGTGCTCCCTTCTGCCAACAGCAGTGGGGGTAGGAACCTCCTGCAAAAGGAGAGGGAGGATACCTGAGAGCAGTAGTGCTGTGAATTGCCTCAGTGAAATTTGTCTGAACTTGCCTTAGTTTCTTCTTATAGCCTACAAACTGACTGATTTATTTTCTGCATGGAAAAACTCTAATAGCTGTCTGCTGTTTGTTACATTAATGATCCCGAGAGGTGGACAAATGATGAAATGAAATCTGACATAATTACTTCAATTAGTCAAGACTGGAGAAGGCTGTGGAGAATTTCAGAGAAACCTCACAGAGCTGGGTATAGGGGCATTAGGACTGCAAATGAAAATAATCTGTTGAGAAATGCACAGTATTTTCACTGAAAAGAGCAATTCCAGTGTTCATGCACACTGCTGAGTGCATTAACTGTGGGCTCTCTGGGAAAAGGCCAAAATATAGCTACAAGGAGTGATTTGAGAAATCTTTGCTCCATAGCATTATTTATCTGAAAAGCAGACAGAATATTAGAGTATATAGGGAATGAAATAAAATGTAATGCTTAAATTGTCTTAAAGCCAATAAGTAAGTTGAATACCTCTTCAATAGAAGATTATGTACCTCTCATTGTGCAAAATCCAGATGAAGGATTGCAGAAATACAGAAGGTCCTGGAACTGCACTATAAATGATTAAAGCACATAAAATTATTTCCATATGAAGCAATCTTCAAAAAGTAAGGACAAATTGGGTAATCTCTCACTGATTTTGGTAGTTGCTTCTTATATGAGTGCTTCAGTTGATTTAAATGTAACTACTTAGCAGCATTCACAAGATCTCATTTGTCAAAGCCTTGTGTTAATTTAAGATATTATCATCTGTCATCATCCTTTCACCTCCCTATTTTCCTGTCTCCTCTCACTCTTGCTGTCACATATTATGGTGGTAGTTAATGCGGATGTGAGCTGAGATTCCAGACTTTTCACTGAACAATGTTCTTTCTGGAGACTTTGGGAGGACAAGCACCTCCAGGAAAGGGGCATGGTAGAAAGCTGGCAGCAATAATGGTTAAAGCTGCAGTGAGCTAAAGGTTTGATGTAGCTGCTGTGCATCTGTGAGATTTTGATGACTCTGGGACCTAAAACATATTCGTTACTTCATTTTTTGATAATAATTCTCTATGTTCTTGTTGGGGAAAGAATATTCAAGGGATGTTTTTAATTGTTTGAAAGAGCAATCTCTACTGTAACCTACTGCAGAAGTCTGTTACAAGTAATAGAAATTTCATAATTTGACTGAACAGTAAGCTGAAATACGGGATGATAAAGTTCACCAGAAGAATTTCTGAACAATTTGTCACGATCTGAAATTATTTGGAGGGACACATCCCCAGTGTGAGCCCAGAAATGCTGGGGATTTTTAGGGTGGTGGTGTTTGGTTTGGAAACTAAGCTAAAACATTGACTAAATTGTTGAACAGTGTTTGTCTCCTTGGCTGTGCAGTTCTGCCTATTTTACTTATTTTGCTTCTGTATAAACAGCAAGATCAAGAGTTTTAGTTGTTCTTTCCAAGATCTCCTACAGATGTTAAACACTACTGTAATTGTATAAAGAGAACAGTTGGTTTTAAAATTGATGTGCTCTTTTTTCACATTTGTTTCTGTAACAATTGAATTTTAAGTATATGAATCATGTTGTATGCATTATGTACTCTAAGTAGTATTCTGGTATGTCATGTAACCCATCTGGAAGGATAAATACAAAGTGTACTTCACTGTTACTGATAGGTGTTTAGATATCTCTGCTGGTTGGCTCTGATATACCTTTAGATTTGATAGGTAGATAGAGGATCCTCATGTCAGACTGTTAAAAGCTGTAGTACAGGATTACAGGAGTGCCTTGTTTTTTCAGCTACCTGGGACAACTAAGTAGTAGATTCCTTCCCTCATGGTTTGTGAGTTGGATAAAGGGATTGAGCTCCATATCAAATTGCTATCTTCTTATTACATAAAGAAGTCTTTGAAGTATAACACATGTATATCTCGCATGTCCTCTTTTATAACTGCTAGAAGCAGGAACCCCAAAATTGATAGAAAAGGGTAGACCTTGTTTTTCTTAAAAACCTAAAGATTCATCATTAATATGCTTTACATTTTTCTTCAGTGTCATTGAGAAAAGTTAGTTTGGTTGCAAAGCTATTGCTTCTCCCTCTTTCTTATCAGTGGACACTTTCTCTGAAGATAGAATCTGAGTCTTGTAGCATCAGCATATAAAATCAGAATGATTAATAGCTTAATTACTTAACATTAATTTTAAGGCTTTTTGCCCTCAAGCAAATACACAGAGCATGTATCACGTGCTTCTCAGTATGTAAATAATCGTTTGTTTCAGAAGTACCTTCTGTGGCTATAGAAAGTGTTATGGATGTTCTTGCTATCTGTTTTTCAGATGTGTATCAATATTTACAATGGTCTCCCTGCAGCTTTAGTTTTTCTATGAAATACCACGATTTATTTGGTTTATACCCTTTACAGCTTATTTTCCCATTTTCTATTATCTAGCAAGTGTTCAAATGCAAGCCTAGAGAACTCTGGATTTCCCAATTAAATTCCAAACAAAACACGTTGAAAGCAAGCATTTTCCTCATAGAAGTCAGATGCTTTAAGCTAATCTGATGATGCTTTGGGGACCTTTGGAATGTTTGAAATTGCCAGGACTTATGTATTGAGTGAGAAACCCGGGTTCACACCTCATAGTTTGAAAAAGGAGTAAGTGGAATGTATATCACAGAGACTTTAACAGATTGGGCCAGCTCTTGGACTAAATAGGGATCATAGGGACTCTTGACAAGCAAAAAGTTTATAGTTAAGATCCATGGTGTTAAATCAAAATGAATTTTGTCACTAGATGATGAAGGCTGTGATCCAGGAGATTTTCCTTTCTGTGCTAGGCCATGGGTAGGTTGTACAGTTTTGCTGCTCGCCAGAAAGATGTATTTTTCTCTGGTTATTTCTTAAATTTCAGTCTTGAAAAGAATGATATTTTTAAACAACCAGCATTCCTTGAAATTACCTATTTCAAATGAAAAATCAGTACTCCCATGTGTAACATGGAATGATCCTTAATGCTTTTTACTGGAAGTTACTGACGTACAGAGCAGAACAGTCCACTTTAAACTGTGGAGCAATATTCTGCAAGTCCAATCAAAGAACTGTATTTCAGGTTGAGAATAGTATCCAGTATTTCTGTTCTTGGAAAACATCTATGAATGTTTTATGATGTGGTAGGAGTTCATAAGTGGAATTGCTAGGACAGATGCATCACTACATTGGAAACGCAGAAAAATTTGCATCATGAAGTTGTGGGAAGCTTTTTCTTCATGTGGGATGGGAGAGGGCACTAGACCCAAAGTCCTGCCTCTGTCAATTTTCTATCAGTTAGATTTATGATATCTGATTCATCCTTCCCTGCCAAGTTCCTCACTTGCTTTAGGAGCCGTTTTCTGTTTATCAGATTGGAAAGAGTCCTGTTTGACCTCTTGGATCTTCCAGTCATCTATTAGAACTGTTCTGAAACCTAAAGGCTATCTTAGATGGTGGAGCTCAGAGTGACATTAAAAGAAACCATGCAATTGCAGGCTTACATAAAGTTCCTCTAAATAAGTGTTTCTGTCGGATTCATTGTGCTAATTTTATCCACTTGTGTGTGCTGGGATAATAATTTATTTCATTGCTTTGTCTACATTATTATATTCAGAGTTCCCTTCCACATGCCACTCCAACACTGTATTTGATTTATTGGACCCATTGATGTTTCCTATTAAGTGTTTTTGATGAGCAAATTGGGCCACATTGATAAATGCAATTCAGAAACAATGTGTGTTTTATTGTGTTTTGTTGGGGTGTTTTTTGTTAACCAAACATGAGATTTAATTATCCTTTAGTGTTATTTTATTGGTACAGAAGTATGTGCAACTGTTACCCTGAGAAGAGCGAGAGACTGCTGGAAAGTATGGAACTAAATGGGAGGTGGGAAAGGTGGCAGCATTGGTCACTTTGGGAAGTTTTCTTTCAACTCAGCATCCCAAACATTAGACTGAAAATGACATTAAAACCAATATTGCATGCATATCAGTGAAAAGCCAGCCCTTTCCCTCTCCTAACCATTCTATGATTCTTCATGATAAGGATTTGTAAGGATTCTTCACAAGTGCCACATCCATGAGTAATTCTTTTCCAGGTATTTAATGATGTATTGCTGAATTCAGCTGTCTTGGAGGGAGCTACAGACAGCAGTCACCGCCTTTTATGTTTTGATTTTTGAGGGTTTCGTCTTCATTTTGAGTGAGATAGTTAAGTTGAGAGTAAGATAGTAAAAGAACAGAGTTTTTCTCTAGGTCTTAATAGAGGTTTTTTGCTTTTCTCCCAGCCAACTCTTTGGATAAGTACTAAGGATCTTAAAACCAGGTTTTGGGGGACCAGTGTTATGAGCAGGTAGAGCAGTAAGACTTTGTAACAACCTCCATTTCTGAAGGCGCTTCTTTGCCGAGTTTTAATGACAAAAGGAGCGAGCTTACCCTAGGATTTTAAGAGCACATATTTCTAATAGAACTTGGCAGTTCAAGGGCTAAAGAAGCATTTTAATCTTTTGTGCCCACCCAGTCTCTATACAAATGTAAATATGTATGTCTTTAACAATTTGCCAAGAAATGTGGTTTTAATTTGTTAGCAGTGATCCCACCTCCCTGCAGCTTTTTCAGAGTCAAGTCACAAGTCTGGCGGGGCTTTGACGTTTTTCTCTGTCATGGTGTCATTGTTCATATGATGTCTGCTTCTGCTGTCCTCCTTTTTATGCCTGGAATATTTTTCTTTAATTATTTCAGTGCCTAAAAGGAATTTGGGATTACTAGACAGGATGAGAGCAGATTAGCTTTTTTTCTTTCTTTGACAAGTCCCAAAGTTCCCATAGGAAATAAATAGTATTCCCAAAACAGACAGTGTTGTTTTATTTTCTTTAATTAACTAAAATTATTAAGTCTAATAAAGAAAATAAAGGAAGTACCACCAGTAATGGCTGAGTGTCTTAGTAGTATATGGGGTGCCCATTGTTGTTATTTATGACTCTCTCTGCCTTCTATTGTGGACTTATTCCAGCCTTAGGGAGTTTACATCACTCCTAATAGCAAAAGGCTCTCTGGTTCCCACAGAGTCTTTCAAAGACTGACTCATATGCCTTATGTTAATTGTTCAGCTCTCAAAATACAGCACTTACAGGGTGTGGTTCCGAGGGGAAAATCTACTGTACTTAGAGGGCATGTTCAGAAGTGTTTCACATATAAATCATTTTGATTTTTAATTTTTTTAATGCCTTAACCCTTTTCTGTCACTGCTTTATGTGATAAGTTACTTGAAACCAAAATAAAAGGTTGATGATGGCGTAGTGAGGGAATGTGTTACCCTACAACTCTGGACCATTAACTCCAGTCTGACTCAGCTCACAAGTGACAGAGCTTCGTCATCTTTGCCTCTCTCCAGGGTCTGTTCTTGACACCCTGGCGTGACAGTACATTCCAGGCTATGATCATGCGCTGTTCATAATCAGATGCAAGTTAGAACTGAGGTTTCTGTCTTATCTGCAGTAGTGAGTACCTGTGGACTGGAACTGTCCCCAGCCCTCTGGATTTTATACGTCACATTGCTTACCACATCTACCAGAGTTGCCTTAGTGGATTGGCAATCCTGTCACAATCCGCTGTGTGAAGACTTGGAGAAGATTTAATAGAATTAGCCTTACTGGTTACCATAAAGCAGAAACTCAAATGCTTCTCCTGTTCTCTGGCTAAGTAAGAGTGCTCTCCAGCTGCTTTGCAGCAGAGGGATTGTGCAAGATCCTTCAGGCTGAGTTGTGCTGAATGTTACTGGAAATTCAAATAGTTTCTACAGTTGTTACGGTTAAGAGTGTCTTCTCTTAAAATTAGCAGAGCTCTCAAGTACTTAATAATGCTCCCTTCTTGAATAGTTTACAAAATATGATGAAAGCGTATTTAGTCAAATTAGGGGAGCCCATACCTCTAACTTAGGATAGAAGCAGCAATTAATCCCTCAGAATAAACTAGGTAGGCTTGATTTCTGAGGTTGAAATCACACTGCATGTATGCCCCATGTGTTTTCTGCCTGCTGTAAACACACATGTTGCTCCATTAGTGGACAGAACTTGCATCTGTCAGTACGCACAAACAAGTTTGCATAATTTGCCTCTGAAAGGAGGGCTCAGAACAGCTGTAGGTCTTTCTGAAACTGTCAAAATAGCTTGATTTCATTGCCTGACTACCCTTTTTCTGCTTAGAAAACAGGAAGTTGTTTTGACTGGCTTAGTCTTCTGGAAAGAGCAGTGACGTTTATCCCTTCTCCTTTAAAAGAGAAATACAAATGAAAATGGGCAGGGCTTCAGCGCCTTTAAGTGACAGGTTTAGAGGTATTCCAGGCAGCGGTCATGTACACACTTTGGTCTTGTGCTTCCGCAGTCTTTCTCTACTTACTTCGCTTCTTTTGTACCACCTGGTTCATGTGCCAGCTTCACAGTGTGGAGCAATGGTATAAATAAGCGCTGCCTCCATTTGATGACCTCCAGTCAGCAGTTGTAGCATGCAGGCTGATGGAGAAAAGTGATATCAGGAAAAGGAGATGCACAAAGCCCTTTCTCTAATGTTGCCACATTTTTTTCTCTCCATAGCCTCTGAAATAGTACTTTTTTTTTGAGTATATAGTTTTTAATAGTGAAGTCAGCAACTGACCCTTCTCTGACTGAGATTGTTCCATTGTGAAAGGAAACGCTCACAGCTTGAAGAAAAAGAGCATTTTCCTTCCCTCCCTCTTGCCCCGATCTCATATTATATAAAACCATGGTGCTGCTGTTAGCTGAGACCAGAAAGAATTCCCTTGTTGTTCTGTAGTAGCCAACCACTCCAAGCTGTGAGCGTTTGAAAGTTAGTATTGAAAGTTTTAACCCTTGCCTCCTGAAATGTGTAAATAAACTCTGTCAATTTTTTTGTAAGTATGGAAAATCATGGGAATTCTTCTGAGAATAAGTGTATAGACCACTGCGCCAGTCAGTCTCTTCAGAAAAAAAGCTGACAAACATGCTCCTGTCTGCGAGAGAGATTCCTGGCATTTGTCACAGTTTGAGCCACAAAGATGTCAAATATTTGCCAACAGTTTCCTCAGAGGGTTTGGAAAGCTACATCCTTTACATTACAGTCTTGTTTGTTTACGGGATAATTTAGCATATGAAATACGTTTGTTGGGAGTCTGACAGGGGAGGGAACTGACTAGACACTCCAATATTAAAAGATGAAAAATAATTCTCTTTCTCTTAGACTGCTAAGATCAAAATAATAAAGAACATCTGTAGATCTTAGTATTAGAAATGGAGTTTTATGTTGAATAATCATAGCTTGGTGTTGTCATGTTTTAAACCTGTGTTTTCTTTTGGAGCAGAAAGAAGAACTTTCCAGTGGGACATCTGAATATTTTACTGAATCTGCTGAGAACAAGAAGGCAGAGATTAGTCTGAATGAACAAATAAAGCAAGGCATCTTGAAAGAAATGTATGTCACTCTTCTTTCTAAGGTGTTAAATTTATAGTCTGGTAAAATTTGGATAAATAGAATCTAGCCCATGTAATAAAATTTCACGTAATACGATCTCCTTTACAAAATATTATTTCACATTACTGAGAGACTACTTACTCCAGTGTGGATGAGCACATAAAATGATCATTGTTGTTTTGTATGGCATGAAAAAAGCTATTACAACCCACATAGATATCTCACATAGTGCTAGGCAGAATCAAAACAGGGTGTTTTTTTCCTTGAATGAAGCCCTGAGCCAAAATAAATACATGATGTTTCAATCTGGTGCAAAACACTTTGCAGAGATATTTTTTTTTGCTTAATTTGAGAGTCTGCACTGTGCCATGATACTAGTCTGGATCTCTGCTCACAGTTAAAGGTGTAGTGAATGGGGAGGGTTAATTGGTCAGCTGAACATTACACTGGTCCTCTGCTGTACCAGGATGCTGTTCTTGTGCAAGTTGCCAATAGCCCCAGATCAACTGCAGAATCAGGGATTTGCTGTGAACCCTGGCAGCTTTTGTTTTTACCCATGTTGTCTCATCTGTGTTGTCTTTAGAAATGAGATTAGATTTGGAGATATGCCAGCTCTGCCTGATTTGCAATAGCCCTCTTTCTGAAGAGTTAGATATGCTGCTCAGCATCAGCAGAGCAGCAAAGAGTGGTCTCAGCCTGGGATAATCTGCAGTAATACCTGTAGACTGAAAATACAGCTTCAGGACTTGTGGATAAAGTTAATCTTACAGTCTATGTGAAATGTAGATGCACAGGTAACACGCTGTTGAGGAGTGTTTATGTACTGACACTGCATCAGGTCCCTTGTGATCCCATTTTCCTATATAATTCCTTTTAGAATATCATCTACTCACATTACCTAAGTCCTTGCAGATGAACGGGCTTGATACTCTATGAGTAGTGGTTAACTTTAAAGTAATGCTTTGAAATGGCCTGGGAAAAATTCCAGAGGAGCATTCTAAAATAGAGATTAGAAACTCTCACACAGAGAGGCGCACGCTGCCTCTCCCTGCCTGCCCCCCTGTATTCTTTAGATACACATTATGCATCTGAATATATGGGAATGGTTTGAAATCGTTCAAGCACTTATGAAATGCTATTTTATCTAACCAGTTTGGGAAGGAATTCAATATACTTATGCTGTGTTGACCTTTAACATCTGTAATTAATCTAGTTCTGCCTCTTGGAATAAAATGTGAACTCCTTCATGGCTTAGTTATTAATAAATAGGGTTCCCCTAGTGCAGTGGAAAATCAGATGGATAGCACTTGATATTATCCACACTAGACAAATATCACTGCTTGTCAAGATGATATGCAGATTTTTCCATGTTTGGAAAGAGGGTTGTCCTAGTGATGCTTCAGAGTCTGTAAGAAGGGAAGATTGAAAATTAATTTAAGAACAAAATTCCTTTTTATTGCAGTGTGGAAAGGACAAAACTAAAGAAAAGTAACACAAGCAAATCTCAGATCAGCAAGGACTCCAAGAAGGTGTCCCTTGGCTCAGTGGACTCGCAGACAGGGAACAGAAAGAATGACCACCAGCCTTCTCTCAGCCCTCAATCTGAAGTGACGTGTAGGAGTCCAGGACTGCTGAAGGACTGCACAAACACAATTGAGAGCAACTTGGAGCTTCCTGTTTTAGACCTGGAAAATTATGTTAATCAGAGACAGCCAGATGGTGTTAGCAGCCAGCAAAATCCTCACTCTGTGGAGAGGTTGAAGTTGAGTCTTCTGAGCGAGAACCTTCCTTGTAGCTCTGAGTCAGTGCTGCTAGGTCCAAAGCGAAGTCCAAAAGTGACCAAAGCACAGGCTCAACAAAAGACCTCTGCTCCAGAAGAAAAGATAGAGTATTTTGAAAAAGTATCTTCTGAAGGGACTTCTTTCATTCCTAGCAATACAGAGATGAGTAAACGTGATGATGGTTGTTTAGGTCCATTCTTGGAGGAGAAGACCCCACTTAATTCCAGGTTGTTTTCTAAGCAAGACGCGACAAAGGCTGCATCTGATGAGGAGTCACTAAGGAAAAACCTCTCCCAGCCTCTTACTGTGAGGAACAATATAGCTCAGACAAGCCAAAATGAGCCAAGCACAACAACTGAAGATGTGATGCCACCATCATGTATAGAGCTGCAGCCTGTGCCTTCAGAGAAGCTTAGCCAGAAAAGGAAAAAAGAAGTTGAAAATGGTCTCAGGAAGTTAAAACTACGAAGGCTTAAAAAGTCATAAAGTCTGAAATACTACCTTCACAGCGTGGGTGGACAGCCAAACTTGTGTTTGGAAAGGATATGCAAAAAGTAGGAAGCAATTCAAAACAAAAATAATCAAAATGCACAGTAAAAATGAAATAAAACTGTTAAAGAAAATTTAGGTAACTGAGTATCTTAGTCATCATTCTAATGAAGGTAATTGTTTAGGGATTAGACATTAATATTGTATGAACCAGGGTAGTATTTATAGAAGGAAAAATCTTTTACACAGCAATATTTACCAAGCAAAATTTTAGATGTGTGTATGTTTCAGTACTATTAAAAAGTCGTATCAGCTGATGACAGCCAAAGTTAAACCCACTTTTGTGATCTGTTAGCAGCTTTTAGTAAAAATTAATTCTTCCTTTCTCTCTGCATTAGGCCATGGTTTATTCACATGATCTTTACAAGTAAGACAAACTGAGCTCATTTCAGATAAATCTTTAACCAGGATTTAAAATTGCTGATAATTCTAGGCCCACCTTTTCAGCGGGGTTTCAAAATAACTACAATTTCTGCTTGTGCGGTTTTGATGTGAACATTTATTCCTAGCCCAAGCCGTGGATACAAGTGATCGTGCATTCAGCCTTTGGAGAAATTACTGTTGTTTTATATATGCAGTCCTGGATGTGCAGACATTGCTGTTGGGAAGAGTTCTTTATATGTGAACAGACTTACTTGTTGCTGTAAGATAGAGGTAATTTTTAATTGCACAGTGCTTTCTCATACTGCTTTTGTAACATATATGTGAATTACCTAAGGAAATGTAACTTTTTATTTCATGCTTATCTTTTTATATATTTAAAATAAAATTATAAGCAGTTTCGTCATCCTCTACAAATCATTGTGACCATAGATAGTTTATGTGAAGCAATTTTGGACAATCCTACTGACATATCCTCATTTAGGTTCAGAAGGATATTCATATCCGTTCGAGTTGGTAGTGCAGTGCAGGTCCTTAGAGAGTTAGCAGCTTGGGAGTTGACAGCAAGGCGCTGCTAATGGAACAGCATCTTTCTGCTGTAAATACTTTCTGCTTTTGCTGTGCGTGGAAAAGGTTCTGCATACCTCCCAGAAGACATTTTCTCTTTTTTCTTTCAGCCTGTTTGCATGATTTGTCCCACAGGGCTTTGCAGTCAGGTTGCTCCTGCTTACTAGTCTCCAGGCTCTGCAGAAAGGATTTAGTAACAGCAAAACTGAGGCTGCGAATGAACCTGGTTTTGGAGGAAGTATAGCCTGAGGTATGTTTGCTGTCATCTCTTCCATGGGCTTGAGATCCTGGGCCAGGAAGAGAGTAAAAAGCACCTTTTTGATGGACTTAAAATTTTGAGATAAAAGGACATTTAATTAAGAATTTATCAGAAAAATTAGAGTAAGCTTAACCATTCTATGATTCTATTTAGAATAGAATAACTTGATAGTACATATTAAAGTCTTAGCATAGATTTTCTAGGGGGCTTCTTTAAGTTCTTACAGTAAACTGATAAAAAAATGCTACAAGCACATATTCCAGTCTGCAATTTTAAATTACCATTATTTGTACTTTGCTTTTACTTGGATCTTTGTGGTGATGCTCTTGGTTGTAACAGATACCTACAGGAGAGGTTTGGATGATTATGCAGTAACAGGCACAGGTTGAGTTTGTAAAATCACTTCAGTTACTTCTTTTTATTTTGTTGTGGTTAAGGAAAAGACCTTTCGCTTGATTTTGCAAACTGATGAATGCACTGATTGTATCTGTGAACACTGTGGATGGTCTTGAGCAAGTAGACCCCAACTATTACTGAGAAGAGTCTGGGATTCTGATGCTTCCTTTCGTCTTCCTCTCTTCCTAATCCATTTAACTCAAGTATTAGAAACCAAAGGGTGACCACATAGAGTTTAGCGTCATCACATACTGTTATTAGATACTTAATTACCTCGCTGATAGTGTGAGAACATCCTCCTTTTAACACAGTTAGAATCATAGAATGGTTTGGGTTGGAAAAGACCTTAAGATCATCTAGTCCCAATCCCACTGCCATGGACAGGGACACCTCGCAGTAGCCATGTTACCCAAGATTCTATCCGACCTGGCCTTGACACTAACAGGGATGGAGCATTCACAACTTCCTTAGGCAACTTGTTCCAGTGTCTCAGCACCCTCGCAGTAAGTAACTTCTTCCTTATGTCTAACCTAAGCTTCCACTGTTTAAGTTTGAGCCCATCACCCCTTGTCCTGTCACTACAGTCCCTGATGAAGAGTCCAAGTTGTGGTTCAACAGTTAGAAAAGTAAGGCTAGATAGATTAAAGGTGTTAGAGCCTAGAGGGTCAGAACAAATACAAGGGGACTTCTCAGAGGTACATAGTTGCCTGATTCTTGCTGTAATTACTGACCTGTTATGTTTCTAGGCAATTCGTAGCTGTGTATTTAAAGCTTAGTTACATGTTAAAGTTGGTCCTCAGAAATGCTATTACTCAGGGGAAAAGCTTTGAATTCATGATAATTTCTGATTTTAGAGGGTGTCACTGCTCAAAACCATTCTTTTGTCTCTGCGGCGGGACTATAAAAGTTTCCCATTTGCAGCCCTCATGGGTGCTTTATGTGATGTGTGACTTCCAGGCTGGGTTGCTACCATGTATCTCTGTTCTCTCTGTACTTCAAGCCGAAGGTCGTTTTCTCACCCTTTGTATTATGGACAATCCACCTGCATCCAGGTGGCTGGCAGAGCGTGGTCTCAGTGCTTTTGAACCACAAATCTGGTGTTCCTGAAATGAGGCTGGGAGGGGAGAAGGAAAGAAGCTGGAAACTGAGCTGGAGTGAAATTAGTCTGCAGGTCTTGGCTGTGGCTTTCTATTACCAGTTTGCTTCTGAGCAGCATTCATGTATCTTTCCCTTAAAAGTATAAGATATTTAAGGCTCTGTTCTGTTCTGAAACTGCCACTGAAGCACAGAAACCATTTCTTTGGTTCTTTTTTTTTTTTAATCTTATGTTTGATATGCTGGGTTTTTCATTTTCAGAGCTTCTTTGAGCTCTGCAGTATGTAGAGATCTGACACTGGCTAAAGAGTCCATTGAAAAATACATATTTGTCTTGAAGGGAAGTAACTGTCTGTTCCAAGCCAGCTCTGTTGTTGTTTTGGGTTTTTTAATGAATCATCTGGTTAATTTGGTTTGTGCTATTTGCTGATAGTGCAGCAGTCCTTTCCTACCAAGACGCTTTCTAATATGTGCAGACTATCCATTATTCTGTACATCTAAGTAGTTAAAATACTTGTTTAGAGAAATTCTGTCTTCAAACACACATCAAAAGCTGGACCAGCCTTCACCTATTTATTTATGAAGAAGAAGCAGGCTGATGTAAAATCTCCCTTGAACAGTGTTGATTGGTCAGAAGGTTTTAACTATCACAGGAGTTAATTGTGTGTAACAAGCTTTGCGCTCTCTGGTGTTACCAGGTTGTAGTTCTGCTCACCACAGTCCAAAGTGTATGTTAGTGTGTTAGTACAATTGCACAGCACCATTTCTGGGTTACACTTGACTTGAAGGACTTCAAGAGCATCTGTTTCTAAGCAAAAAGGAGAACGTTCAGAACCCAAAGTTGTGACGAGTGAGGTGTTAAGTAGCCTTCTGAAGGTGTTTATTTTGTCAGTGTGGATTTCCTTCCTTCCCACCATTCTGCATGTGGGTCACATTGCCTAGGTCTGAATTGACTTTTTATATCACCGTCTCATTGGCTTTTTGACTGAAAAATGGATTCTTTCTAAGGAAAAAGATGGATTGTTTGCAATTGGAATAAGGATGTAAAATATAGTTAGACTGGCCCAGATTGCGTGTTAGGAGTAGTTATCTCCTTGCCTATACCAGTATCTAATAGAGGTTTCATGCTGTATTAAAACACTTTATTGCAAGCTTGAGCAGACAGAGTTAATAGTATCAAGAAGCTTTTAGCCAGCAGTGGGACGTGTGGGTTGGCCTCAGAAATTAGCTTTAATAAAAGGCACTCCTTGCTTCTTTGCTTTCTGCTTTTTTCTTCTCTAATAAGCATTAAATAGCATCCAAACCCTGATGTGAAGAAGATTCTGGCTGGGGAAACAGCAGCACATGGAGCCTTTCATCAAAGGGATATCAAAGCATTCTGCAGCTGAACCTGGGAGGGATATGAATATGCTTATTTTGACAGTTGTGCAGCACTGAGGGTAAGCAATTCCTTCCAGGTAAGCTGGGGTAAGGAACTTGTGCTGCACATCTTACATCAACTCACTCAAGTGCTCTTGAACATGGTTCTCCCATCTTGTTCTCCTTTTTTTTCCCCAGATAATTAAAATGGAATCTGTCAGCACATGACCTTTCCCTTTCCACAGTAGCCATAATGTGACATTTTTAGATGGGGACTTCTTGTTTGTTTGGTGTTGGCTGATGCTGAGAAATCATAGAAGAGTTGTAAAGATGATGTAGTGTCACAGGGCATTCCAGCTAAAACCTGGAAATTA
The DNA here is from genome assembly GCA_009867235.2 of Psittacus erithacus. Taxonomy (NCBI): domain Eukaryota; kingdom Metazoa; phylum Chordata; class Aves; order Psittaciformes; family Psittacidae; genus Psittacus; species Psittacus erithacus. The sequence goes on along the minus strand of WYDI02024552.1, from coordinate 30,070 downwards.
TCCAGGGAATTAATCTCCACCATCCCATCTCCTTTACTGGCCACATAAATAATTCCAGAGCTGGGAATTGGTTCCTGTGAGAGCTTATGCTGCACCTTTTTTGAATGAGAATTTCACTGATTTGCTCCCATTCTGTCAGTTAGATCCTTTAGTGTAGCGGAGACAGAGAACCCCAGCAGCAGAAATTGCTAATGGAGCTCCATAACTGCTTCATTTGCTGCCACAATAATTATCTTCTTAATTTGTGCATCAGATCCTTAAAGAAAAGTGTCTTGAGCTATAATTCTAGAGATGGGCATTCCCCTTTTAATATTAATATGATCTCATGGGGCTAGAATGGAAAGAGTAGAGATGTGTTTCTCACCCTTTAGAGAAACTGGTAGGGACAATTTGCACATCACAGAGAAGGCGCTCACTGGAAGAGCTGGGCTGGAGCTGGAACTTGGGTCTGATGCCCTGTCTGATAACACATTGCTCCAGGGCTAACCTGAGCCTCCAGCCAGGGGCCAACAGAACAGACAGAACCTTCAGTGCCTTCCTCCTCCTCACCCCAGAGGTTGGAATTAGCCACTGGTGTCAATACTGAAAAAGAGGAAGCTGAAAAAAATCTTGTATTTATCTATTCTTGCTCCATTTCAAAGGGGAGGGAGAGCTTATGCAATCACTTCCATCTTCTGGGGAGGAAAAGGCTGAATCTGGTACTTCCCTTGTCAGAACTTCTCATCTTTGCATACACCAATAAAAGCATTGAGCCTCTGCCCAGTGACTTGTTCCAGAGGGACTCCGCCAAGGGCAGGGGTGATGATGTAGGCCCCTGAAGAGCTGAGCCTCCTTAGCCCGATAGAAGCTGAACCATACAGAGTGTGACCTCCTGCATTCCCTAGCTTGGTAAAGGGCTGTTTAATAATATTAACTGTTACTATGCAGGTGTGTTTGCTGCTCTAAGAGCAAGTATGTCTTCAGTGGAAAGGCAAATACCTTCAGCAGCAGAATTGCTTGAAGAATCTAGTGTGGTGTTTAGGCTCTAACTGGTTTATGTTTCTCACTTGCTAGGCTTCAGGTGTACAAGCACTAGCTGGCTGTCCTTTGCTCCTATTAGCAATGCAGAAATAGCTGTTCCCAAGGCTTTTCCCCGAGTGACAAGGATATATTGGCATCAAGGCTGATGTAAGGTGCACCATCAGCACCTTTTGCAAGTTACCTCTAAGATGGGCCCTCTTGGTGCGGAGGTGCAGAGGCTTTGATGTGGCTATGTTCAGCTCCAGTTGAACCAAACCCAGATTCAACAGGCTCCATTAGCTGTAGCTAGAGCAAAGCTGAGGGTGCTCAGGGGAGCAATTTCATCATTGTTTTGTAAAGCTCCCATGTTTAAATGGCAGCTCAGGAAGCACACATTTTCTCAGTTCTTAAATGAATAAGGATCCAAAGAACACACACTGACAGCAGGAAACTTCTCCTGACTTAACAGAATGTATCTTCCCAGAGCAGTAAGATGTGAACTGGCAAAATGTAAGATCCACAAAATTAGTATTGTAATGGGAAGGCCTTTGGCCTCATGTGTCTATTTCCATGACAATGGAAAACAGTTCATACACCAGTACCCAGCTTGGTGGTGGTTCCAGGTTTTGGAAGCCTGGTTTGGGGTTACATTCATTCACCAGTATAAAATTTGAAGCTACCACTGACATATAAGGATGCAATTTAAAGATATAGTAATTTCACAGCATTCTCTTCCCTTCCCATGTGGTTGTGGGTTTATAACACTGGGAGGTGGCGATGGAAATGAGGTGTATTGGTTGTAGCTAAAGAAACTCCACTGTAACAAAACCTCTGCAGAGTCAGTGCAGTGCTTCACAGCATGGGAAAGGCTGGAATACATAAATGAATCCTGCACTGAGGGTTTGACAAGTCTGGAGGAGCCTAGGTTTTGCTCTACATGGAGCCTCCAGAGGCCTAAACAGCTTTAGCACTATATTAAATGATGAAGTCTGTATTTAGAATTCACCTCCATAGGTTTCCACTGTAGCCTGTCAAATACCAGCTCCCAAGACTAGCAAAAGCCCTAATTTTTTTTTTTTAATTAGCTTTATATAAGGAAGACAGCCTTAGATTTATTCCTGTAAATTCAGGTATAAATGTTTCGGTCATTTAGAAGAGGTAGTTGGTTTGTGCATCATTGGAGACCTACACGAACAGTAGACATCAGGATGATGGTTAACACTGAGTACAGGAAAGCATCCACTTAATCACCTCACTCTACTTCTGAGGCAGGTGCAAGGTTGTGTTATCTTTTAAATGGCATTTTTGGGCATGTCAGGGAAAAAGAGGAAAACAAATACTCCTGGTGTTTGTTTGAGGAATTATGGAAGTGGTCAGATGAAGCTAATGTTGTTGACTTCCCATTCAGCAGGCATCCAACTGATGATTCCCCAGTACTTCAGTTCTGTGGCATGTGACCGTGAGGAGGGAGAGCTGTCCCCTGTCACGGCAGTGGAGTGGCATGTTTGACATCTCCTGTTCAAGTGAGTGTGAAATAAGAAGTAACACTAAAGAGATTTTAACAGATGTTTTAAGACAGCTGTAAAGAAAGTGCAAGGCAGAGATGCCTTGCTGTCATCTTGCTCAGTGTTCATTGTATTCCTGTCACAGTACATAAATAGAGACACTTTACTAGATAGGTATGAAGCAGCATAACCTTGCAGTGGCTGGTTTAAGCTCAAGTACACACAGCAGCCCAACCCTACTTGGGTTTCAGCTGAGTTTCTTACCCACAGCGAATTGTTCCTCCAGCTCTGTACTAGCACCTTCCCTGTAAAACACTGCTGCAGCCTTATCAAGAAAATATGCTAAACTATGAGTAGACCATCAGAGAGCAAACCCAAACCGGCACATGCGGCCCCTCTGAGGTGGGAGGGGCAGCGCTGGTTCAGCACTAAAAGCTATTGTGTTGAATAGTTTAAAAGTTTATTTTATGCTTTACAAGCACTTCTTGCCCATTAGAAATCGGTATCATCTGTGGATCCTTTCCCATCCAGGTCAGCAGTTTGGATCCTGCCTAGCTACGTACATTTGGTTACTATCTGGTGGGAGCTCATTGGCCCATGCAAAGTAAACTGATTGCACAATTCCAGTCACATCCTCCTCCTCTTCTTAGAAGTACACATAGGGCCCCTAGCCAAAAGACATGGAGAACAAGGGACATGCTGCTTTCCAACCCCTTCAACCTGATTGGGAACCAGAGGGGAACACATAATCAGCTAACAAAACCCTACCGCATGGAAACGGGTAGCAGGTCCTGGAAGCACAAAGCTGCCCCTGCCCCAGCAGTGTGGCAGGAGTGCCTCCCTGCTCAATAATCTCCACGCTCTTTCATGTTTTCATACAAAAAATTTAATAAATATTACTTTTCAAGATTTATTGCCAGGAACAACACATCAAAGATGCATTTTCATATAACACTAATATCACAATACAAGGTATCTTCAAGATCTCAATGGTTAACCACCGAGATGACTATGTTTATAAGCCTTTTGATCTTAAACATCGTAATAGCACTTTGATTTCCTCACTTGTTAAGGCGGGCAGTGTAATCTATGGCAAACCTACACAGTGATCTTACTGGACATTCTACTGTTCAAGTATTCAACAACTAGCTTATTAGAATACTCCCTAAATGCAGTAGATTACAAAAAAAGTCAAATCTACAAGTGGTTCAGTATTACATATTCATGGTGAGAAAAAACAAAGAATTAGAATTTACACAAGAAGACTGCTGTGTTCCCAACTTCACACGCTAATCGGATACTTTCAGTACATGCAACCACTCACATTTCCTCTACATAAAGTAATAGCTCAGTTTTGTTCCCTTAAACTGCTTCTTAGCAGATGATCTGCCTGTCACTCGGGTTTCAAGTCTAAAGCAGCAAAACAAAAAGAAAGAATGTTCTAGTCTAACTCTCTAAACTGCCTCAGTCAGTACTTACAAATAATCTTAAAGTGATACTATGGAAGGTGTTTCAAACGTTGGACATTGTACAAAAACCAGCGTCAAGGCCTGGGAGCCCGTCCTATTAAAAATAACCTATTTTCGAACACCTCAGTTTTGGCATATAGGCAACATGTAACAAGGAAATAAATTCAAAATAGAGAAGCCACAAGCTTACAATGCTATCAAAAACCTTCAACTCTAAACACGTACATATAAATAAAAAGGAATGATATTTTAAGGCTCTTGATTATTAAGTTAATAAATCAAATATACACAGTGATTAATAAAAAAAGAATTATTTACAGATCTATACAAACTTCTATTTTTGACACATTTTCCTCTTTAAATTCTTCATTTACCAGCAACTGCTGACAAGTTCCCCCCACCCCGCCCCCAACAAAAATACAATAAAAAAATAAATAATAAACTTATTTGTGATAGTTGCTGTGGTTCCGAGCTGCAAAGGCACTTTCAAATACAGAACTAGTTGTACGTCAACCATAAAACCAATATACAAAAACCTCAAATTCAATAAATATAAATAAAACGTATTAATTCGAAAGGAACTGTATAAATCTGGCAGGAAAAAAGAAAAATAACAAATGAAGAGGAAGGAGGAGTAGTTAAGGCTCTGTAATACCTTGGGAAACGTTTCCGTGATGCATCAGCTGCAGCTGAATTTCCGCGAGGGCACTTTTGACTAGTTTTGCATAGATGTGAAATGCAGCACTTGGTATTCCAGCCAACCACAGCAACTATCATTGCCAGTGTAAGCCAGCTTGTCAAAACTTAAATTAACACAGGGATTCTAAGCAAATAATAGCCTCAGACTCAAATATTACACAACAGTTTAAGAACTACAAGCTCTTGAGTGCCTTTCTAGTGATACTTAAAGGCCCTGCATGGCAGCACCCCACCGTCTGCTATACAATGTACTCCATCCGATTGAGGCTTTGTGCACTTTCCAAGTCTCTGTTGTCCTGTTTGTTTGTCCAGTTCGGGTGTTTGGTGGGGGTGCTGTTGGGGGGCTTTTCATCTCTGTCTACCAAAGTGTACGCTGGCTGCTTGGCAAAGCGGGCCTTCTGCTGGTGTTTGTCCATGTCGTCTTCCTCCACCTCGGAGTTGTGTGTCCTTATTTTGGCGATTTTAGAGTTTTTGTTTTCGTAGTCTTTGATTGGGACAGTGTTTGCTCCGTGTTTCTCAATGGGGTTCTTGATCTGGTTGAGCTGCTCCCTCACATTGTTGGTAGTGTTGTCGTCAGATGCTGTGTGAGTGTGGCTGCTCTGCTTTCGGCGCTTCCGAATGCACCAATAGAAAACAGTCACCAGGCAGCAGATCCAGGCTACTGTCAGCACCGAGCTCAGCAACGGCACCAAGAAATCTGGAAGAGACAGGACAGTGTTAACCCCACCACAAACCAAGCGCTCCTCACCAAGCTTTCTGCAAACAAAACACATCTTGGGGTTTAAGCCTCATTTTTCCACTGGGGTCCAGACCTAAGGGAGGATCTTGGCTCTTTTAGGACACACAGCGTTTAAAGTAAGTCTGGAACTCGAAGTGCTGCCTGGTAGCCCTCATGGAAATTGTTCTCATACACAGCCAGGCATCGCTGGTGGGAGTAACACAGGCATCACTACATCACCCTGCCACAGCTCCCAGCTCAGTGGGAACAGCTCCTGCTACAACCATTCCTGTCTCACTGGTGGCTATTGGTAAGATGCCTGTTATGTGCCTGGCACCCTGTGGGAAGCTAGAAACAGACACCTCTGATAGTGTCTAACTGTGACAGCGGGCTTCCAGAGCCAGCCAGCTGCTGCTTTCTGCCTTACTGACATGCATAGAGGAATAGCAGTACTTTTAACAGGTCAGGCCACTGGTTTAAAGCAATTTCGGAACTTAGTTTTTTAAGTAGCAAGACTCCAGGCACAAAGCCTCCTTACTGTGTTCCCCATTAGCAGAGCCAGAGGCTGAGGGTCTCAGACCTATTACAAATCCAAAAGGTAAGGAAAGCTTCCCCTGCTGTGGAAGGCTGCCATGTATGGCCATGGCAATACAGAGGGTTTGGAAGAGCAGCTCACCTGTTTTGTTTTTAACTGGTCGCCGCTGTACTCTGACCTCCGCCACTGCCGCGATGAGCGTGTTGTTACCATCGCGCTTACTGACAAGGTCGATGATCTTATCTGTGATGTCTTTGATGGGGTTTTCATCTTCCCCTATATCTTCTGCAGACTACAGAAGAAACCATACAATTAATATCAAATGCCAGATCAGATGCATGGGTAATCTGCTATTTATAAGCTTTCACAATCAGTTACAGCTCTTGGCACTTTGAATGCTTTCAAAAGCACACCAGAAACGAGCCAAAAGCTGTGAGCAGGAACTAATAATGCAGAATTTTTGTCCCCATCCTTAGAAAAAGGCCAAAAAACTCCCAAAAGCAGCTCTCAAGGGAATGTAACAGAAACACGTTTTTCTACCCCTGTTACAGTTGCCACCAGATGTAGCTTTGAGGTATGCACATGTAACCAGGATTTCTTCCCTGTTCTTACAGGGAACCGGGATGGAAACTAAACCACAAGAAATGCTGACAAAGCCAGGAATTAGGGGTTTTACGAGATCCACATGTTGCACACATAGCCAAGCAATTAACTACTAAGGCATTTAAAGATATTCCAGGAATACTTACAATAGCAACATGTATTTCATTATTTGCCAAGTGCGAAGGCTCACAGGTAATATAGATGGAATATTCAACAGAAACATTCTTCAGAATATTCAGATTCCTCAATTCACTGCAAATGTGCTCTGTGGTAAGTCCCTGGAGGATACAAAAGAGGTGTTGGGGGTTTTTATGCATATGCACATGCAGATGATAGACTTATGTTGCTGTTTCTGCCCTGAAGTAAGAGTTCTCAAGGGAAGAGGAGGAAGAATTGCCTCCAAGCCAGCTTTTGCTGTTCTTTTATGTTCTGCTACTTACTGGTGCCATCATTTCTTTATTAAAGGTGAAGGTGATGTTGGCACAGTTGTCTTGGTAGTAAGAATCAGAATTGCATTTGGTTTTCACTGGTTGTTGGTTTGATGGCCAGCATTCACCCACTGCAGCGCAAGGGTGAGTAAAGCAATGGTCTTCTCGGACAGGAACACAGGCGTGTCCAGCTGGGCATTCATTATGGCCTTTGGCATGTAGGACACAAGGTCGAGGACCACACCAGACCTGAAAGAGAATAAATGCTGATAAATAACCACTGATTACGAGACAGACATGAAGAGTATCCCACCACATTCCTCCATTTTGTGTTTATGTTGTCTGTCATCCTGTTTCAGAGGATTCACAATCCAAACCGCAGCACAGCCATACCTTGGAGCATGTGACCTTTCCATTCAGACACTGACAGGTATTGCAGTCATCATCCCACTTGGCCCCATCTGGCATCACCCGAACACTGGTAAGACAAGGCCTTCCTGTGACTGAAGAGAGATGGAACAGGATTATAGACCCAAAATACGGGAAAAAAGTGGAAGAACACCTTTCTAAATTAATCTAATCTTATCACTAGGTTTACTTACTCAATACAGACACATACTTGCTTGAAAACAACAAAGACCACTCCTCAAAAGCCCCATACGACCACAGACTGTTAACATGCAGTTACAGAGACCTCACTACAAGGACCAGCTATGATACCGCAAGTACCTTCTTGGCATCCCACACCGCTACGACCCGGTGGGCAAATGCAACGGTACCCATTGATTTCGTCTACACACGTAGCTCCAAAGGCACAGGGGGAAGACTGGCATTCATTGATATCTGTGGAAGGAAGGAGAGGAAATAGAAGTTACTCTAGAATATCCTTTTATTTCATCAGAAAACCACACGAGGTTTTCCTGCTGGAGCTTTGTGTTCATTTGCTAGGTCTGCTTGGACATCGATGCTTATTCTCAGCACCAGTATAAGCACAGAGCGACTTCTTTGAAGTTCCTGCTGTGTGGGACTAACAAAGATCAAAACCTGACCCCTATGGCTACTTAAGCTTTTCAAGGGCAAGGACACATTCCTTCTCACACAAACACACTTCCTCTCCTCTGACATACTCCAGGTTTTGCTCCCCTGCCACATTCTCCAAGGGAAGACAGCATCAAATCCCTTTCCAGTTGCATTTTTACTATGAAACTTCCATTTCCATGGCTGTTATTAAAGGAAAGTGTTAGTGTCCTCCTACCTGTAATTATTATTAAATTACAGGGAAGTGCACACATCACCTCAGGGCTCGTAGGTGGATTATTAATTGACAAGGTTTTTGGCTGGCATGCTTTCACCTCAAGCAGAAACCTACGCCACACAAACACACTCTTGACTGGGAAGACCGTGCTGAAGGGCATTTTGCCCACTCAGCTGAACCAAGGGGTTTCAGCTCCAGCTGAACAGACTTTACGATATCCTTCATCTTCAGGGCCATTCTTGCCCTCCCCACATCTGCTACAGCTCCGGGTATGGATGCAGGAGACATCTCTCCTTAATCTGATCTACCACTTAATTCAATTAAGATGATTGTCTCGCAACAAGATGGAAGTGAGACAAACCCAAAGGCAGCACGCCACTGAAACACTTACTGATCCTGCAGTCAGGACCGGCGAAGCCTGGAGCACACTCACAGCGGTACCAGTTGTCTCCATCCACACAAGTGCCACTGTTATAACTGTGAAGAAAAGCCATGATGCAATTTAAAAACCTGCTACAGGTAAAGAGAATCTAAAATTCAAAACCAAAATAAAGGCAAAGGATGAAAGAGAAACACATTAAACTTACCAAGGGTGAGGACTGCAGTCATTTGTGTCTGCAAAGCAAAGACAGACAACTTAAATATGCAGACTTTGGCTAAAACAAGCGTACTGTCAGTAAAGAATGATCCAACTTCCCCTCATACCCAAGTTACACTTAGCTCAACTTTAACAAAAATATGCTGAAATTCTCTACTAAATTGATTCCAGGCTTCTACCACAAAATTTGTTAACTACATTGTGGAACACATGTACACAGGAAGAGATCCTTGTAAAGAATCTAACGGGAGGGGGGAGGAAAAAAGTGGAAGCAGACAGAGCTGCTCTTAGAAGAAGAATGCAGGAGAAAAATAAGACAACATCTGTCTCCACTTAACTCATTTGCAACTTTCTCATGCCCAGGTCAAGGCTCTATCACATAAAGTCATTAAAAACAAAGATTCAGGTGATGCTAAAGCCTACATCAAACAAGCTTTCCCTTCTGGTTTCAATCTTGACTCCAAGGGCGACAGGATGAGCTAATGTTCTCATCATGCAACACTCTGGAAGAGTTCAAGCAGAGACAACTTACTCTGAGTACACGTGGGTCCTTCCCAGCCCTCCTTGCAGACACAAGTGAAAGACTCCCCGCTGACTACGCAGGTACCACCGTTATGACAGGGGTTTGGCAGGCAGCTGCTGTTCCTCGCTGTAACAGAAACAAGATTGGCCCCTGAGTTGTTGGAAAGGTGTCGAAACTGAGCCAAGAGGAAGAACTGAGGTCACAGATTTCACGCTGCATCTGCTTCCTGGTGATTACGCAGGGTATTTACCTATGTTACAAGTGGCTCCTTCCCATCCTGCAGGACACATGCACTTGAAGGTGTCTACCTCATCGTAACACGTTCCTCCGTTGTTGCATGTTGCCTCATCGCACTGGCTGTCACCTGTAGAGAACCCCAACTACCCTTAATGCCCGTGCTTTCTTAATGCAATGCAGCAAGTTGAAGCAGCCTCAACAGAGCACACGTTATGTTTTGGAAACGCTGAACTTACGGGAGTGGCAGGTTTTTCCTTTCCACCCATTTTTACATTCACAGAAGAAGTCGTTGACCAAGTCTCGGCAAGTTCCTCCATTGTGGCAAGGGTTTTTACTGCAGTCATTAATATCTAGATATGTTAAGAAGAGAAAACGAGCTAAGCCGTGTTTACAGAATTGACAAGCACTTGATGCTTGCCCCATCCCTAACATTGGCCTGTGTTTCAATCACGGATTAAGCACTTAAGTCTGTATTTTAAAAGCTTTAAGTGCTGTCACAGAGATGAAGAGTATTCCAACCACAGTCCTCCAGTCTGTTTTCATTTTGTTTGTCATCTTGTTTCACTAAACGAGAAGTGAAAAGGCCAATTACATAAACTATCCTACCAGTCACAGGATATGAGCTGAGGGCTCACTCCTCTTCTGTTCCTGAGACTGACAGGGTACAAGTATGGTATATGCAGATACACCATTCCCAAAACAGCAGGTGCTAATGCTAAGGCTTTATTACTCAAAGTTATCCAAAAGGTAGACTGGGAAAAATTAAACAGAGAGACAGGTTCTACTCCCAGCACTTGGGTTTAGTTCCAGTACAGAAGCCTAGGACTTGGTGGAAAAAGAGGACACCTTGTTCTCTGTGGCCTTTGAAGCAGAGATCATGTCAAATTGGTACTGGTCACTGTCATCCTAAAGACAGTACCAGCCATTCCCTCCTGATGTTTTTCCAGATCTTTCTGTGTGCTGAAGAATGATAACTTACTTGTTTCACAATACGTTCCTTCCCATCCATCACTGCAAATACACTTGTAGGAGTTGATGCCATCGATGCAAGTGCCACCATTTTTACAGGGGTTGCTCTCGCAGTCATTAATATCTGCAACAGTTTGGAGGAGAAAACAGAACAGAAGGAAAAGGAAAATCAGACTAGAAGAGCAGCCACCAGAAGTCATCATCTTCTTGCAGACAACTTAGCTATGACCCTTGAGAGGAAGGGTTATAAGCAAGATGAGAAACAGGTGAAAAACTGCACAAAGCGATGAGCCTGTCACTCAACAATTACTACTAAAACCACAAACAAACCCCGGAGTCCTCACGATCAATGTTAAACCCCACCATTAACTACCTCAGCCCTTGTATACCTAAGGCTTTTAAAAACACACAATTCAAGGCCAGAAGGTTCATTACTGTGAACTTTCCCCAAGGCCCAGCAAATTCCAATCTGCCTCACCCAAGCGGGATATGAAAACTTAAAGCAGTTCCAAGGTTCACGGTGCTACAAGAAACCATCAAGCAGCCTGGGAGGAAAGGATGGAATCTTTTTCCCACAAGACATATTCTCTTGTCAGCTCTTACTCTCATGACAGTAAGTGCCAGTGAATCCTTTGTTGCATTCACAGGTGAATTTTCCACCTGCTTGGCTCTTGCACTTCCCGTGAGGACCGCAGACGTTTGAAGAGATGTAACGAACCCCTTCTGGTGTGCTGTTAGAAGCTACTGCCACCGTGCAGCTGTCAATCACTGTGGAATATAGAGAGCTGGGTGAGGACTGGCCACTCTGCCTGACTGCTTAAGCTCAGAGCAACATTTTCACTTCCAGAGCTGGATGTTTAAGAGACATATGTATCATGGAATCATTTAGGTTGGAAAAGACCTTTAAGATCACCGTGTCCAACTGTAAACCTAACACTGTCAAATACGCTTCCTTGCTTTAAAATGACAGCTCCAACTGTTTGGGCATCAAATAATCACAGCATCTTACATGACAACTGCCAGACCACATCTACAGCCTGGAATAAATTCAGCAAAGCAGGCTATTTGCTACACGTGTTTTCTGTGCACACTGATGTAACACTGTCTTTCGAATAGCCAATATTTATCATTCTGGCTATTTGAAAGCCAGTTATTACTCATCTTCTCACACAAAGAGAGGCATAAGGCACAGGGCAAAATTCAGCCTCGTTACGCAAGAGCTACTCCAGCAACTATACCACTAGAGCTTCATTATAGCTGCAGCCAGAGGAGGGGTGGAAGCTAATGCCAGTCATTCCCGTTCACCTGCACGGCGACACCAACCTTCACAAGGGGTTGTGCGGCAGTGATCTTTCAGGTGGGAGCAGTTCTTCCCTTCGTAATCTTCAGGGCAGTTACAGAAATAGTCCATAGCAAGATTGAAGCACTGGGCACCGTTCTGGCAAGGATTTGGCTCACAATAATCTATGTCCAGCTGTAAGTAGTGCAGAGAGAGGAAAGGGAAATAAAAAGGGGGGCAGGGAAGAGAGAAGCAAGTTTTATCATCGCCTTCCCTCGCTAGGATAGCAGACATTGTGGAATCTGACCTTTTTATCTGCTGCCTCAATGAGTTGTTCATCATGCACATTTAGTTTGACTTGTGACTATTTCAGCAGATAGCAGCACTCGATGTTAAACAGCCCCTCAAAAGTTAACAGCGTGCAACAAAACCTGACGTGCAAACGCTTGCGCTCTGCTTCTCAAAAGGAATCCTCAGAAACCCATCAGGGGGTTTGTTGGCTTCTTCTCCCCTCCCCCAGTATATATTAATCAAGCACGTTCTTGGCAGACTGACAGCGATATCAAGTACAACTTTATCCTATGGTTCACTGAGTGCCAGGCATTCCATGTACAGACCCAGAGTGCGGGCAGGAACGCCGCTGGCGGAGGGCCTGCCTTTCACCCATGCTTCTTACCTGACAGAGGTTTCCTGAGAAACCAGCGGGACACAGACATTGGAATCCATTGATTTCATCCTGGCAGTGACCCCCATTCATGCAAGGGTTACTTGCACATTCATTGATGTCTTTCTCACAGTGATCTCCTGCATAGCCAGGTGAACAGATACACCGATAACCATTAACCAAGTCCTGGGAAGAAGGAACACAAAAGTTTAGAGTTAAGGCTTTTTCCTCCCTCTTGATATATTCTTATTAAAGAAAACAATAACCCCCAAACCACAACTCCCCCCCGACAGTCCATAGTGAACAAACAAAACTGCTCTTACTATGTCCGAACAAGGCAAGAGGTTTTTTAAGTGGGAAATAATACACACACACACACTCACACACTCCCCCTCCTTCCCCCCAGTACTGGTTTACATTCTTAATTCCCAGGTAGGATAAATTAACCCACATTTTGATGTGGAGTATCTACACTTACAGCAGGTAATCTGCACAACAACCAGCCCATTCACTGGTGACACTGACACTGAAAATGAGTCATTTATTGCAGTTATATCTTTTTTGCCCTTGCTGCTCCACGCACGTACCCTGACACGCTGTAGCATGACACAGTTCCTCCCCTCAACTCAAAGAAATGAGAGTTTATTCCAGCTAATTGCTATTTGCCACACTATAGGTGTTTAGTCTCAAATGTTTTACTGTTACAAGTCTTGGGGAAAGCAAAAAAAAAGCAAAGAGGCTTTACCCGACAGGATCCTCCATTCTGACATTGTCCACGACAGTCGTTAATATCTGCAATAAAACTACTGTGGTTAGAAGGCAAAAAATATATTTACTCTAGATACAGAGTTCAAGTCGCTCTAAAACTGCAGCTAGATAAAGCTTTTGTCAAGTTTCCTGCATGCCTTCCTCGAGATAAGGTTATTATAATGGGTGGGAACCTTTCACAATTCTTCTACTAAAGGCAGTGAAACTTCACATCATTGTTTTAGTCACTTTATCAGAATATAACTATGTTATGGACTAACAAGCCCGATAAAGTTGTGTATTTTCATTCCACACCAACTACTCCCTTTCTGAAAACATCAACCACTGGGGCTCTGCCTGATGCTTAAATCCAAGCTTAGGACTCAGTGGCCTAAACACATACACACACAACTGGCCTTTAATAAACCAAGAATACAGCCACTTACTGATATCACAGTTGTGGCCAGACCAGCCAGTAATGCAGTCGCAATAGTAGCTGCCAATCAGGTTCCTGCAGGAGTTGGCATTGACACAGGGTTTGCCCTCACATTCATTCGCATCTGGAAAAACAAGGTGGATGGTCAAACGCAGGGCTTGTAGGGCAGGGGGAGAAGGGAGAAAAGCCTACAGCTGGCTTTCACAGCAGTCATCAGCCCTCCATTCAGATCTAAGGGGAACTTTTAATACACAGCATGGAGTAGCATGACTTGAATGAACAAAATTCAGCCATACATCAGCCTCTGAAGTCTCTTTCTCTGCAATTAGAACATATAGGCTATGCTAATTATTTGATAATTACACCCAGCCACTCATTAAGAGCAACGTTCTCCTCCCCCCACCCCAACATCTCAACCGAGCATTCCAAAGGAGGAGTGCTGCAGCCTGGTCATTGGGATTAGTGTGTTGTGTGAAGAATGCAGACAGCTCATTCTTCGTGAGATCATCCACATTTTGGAACCCAGCTGTGAACTCCTTGGTCTGGAGGAGTTGACATGGCTGAAGAGATACAGCAACTTTCTCACAGGCTAAAGGAAGAAACCCATGTGGGGGTGGGAACTGGAAGGCATACACATGCACCCTCCCCACTTCAGTTCATTTATGCTTTATAGTATGTCTCTCTGCCTCAGTTAACCATTTCCTCCAACTGCCAGAAAACATCAAAATGACAACAGAAGGAAACCACTCAGAGTGGTCTAGACCCCAGTCTTGCAAACACTGACAATATTCTCCATGTGCCAGAATACATCCATAGGCTCCAAAACCATAAACCATTGCCTAATGCAAAGGGCACAGCTACCCTTTGTCTGCCCAACTATGATCCCTTTTGCATTTATCTCCCCCCACCCACCCCAAAACAACACTCGATGAAGAGAAAAGCAGTTCTCACCTAGCTGGCATGTTTTACCAGTCCACTGAGGTGGGCAAATACACTTAAATCCATCAACTAGATCCTGGCAAGTTCCTCCATGACCACAGGGATTTGGAGAACAATCATCAATATCTGTAAAGCAGAGTAAAGAGAGGCTGAGACTCTGCGTGTACTCCGATTTCTACATCTACTCTGATTTCAGCAAAAGCCTCCTGTTGTTTAACAGTAGTGTGAAAGGGGATTCAAAGCACAGGGGAAGAAGCTTACACCTGTGGCCTTTTGGCAAGTGGGAGTTATACTCTAGTGCAGCAAACTTCTTTAAACAGTATTTTAAGCAGCTTGCCAGAACGCTACAAAACTTCAGTGTTCTGCTTCTTTCAAGAAGCCATTGACTATTCTTTCCCCTGATGTTTAACAAAAACCTTGGTATAAGCAAAGGAGAAGAGAGTGCACAGTGGCAGAAATGGCTGCCAAGAACCAATGCTAAAACTGGGAAAGGTTAAGTTTATCACGGATTAGAAAGACTGGTGTAAAACAGCAGAGCAGGACACTTTTAATGCTATTTTAAAAGCACTTACTATCACTGCAAGTTGGTCCAGCCCAGCCAGGCGCACACACACATTCAAATCCCAGAGATGTCTCTAAGCAGCTTCCTCCGTTGTGACAAGGGTCAGAGAGGCAGGCGTGCTCCGCTGCACCAGGACAGAAACACAGCATTTAGAGTCTATAGCAGTGACCACAAGCCACCCTCTGCTCCCTCCCTCTGGACACACCATCACTGCTGCTGTGAGAACCTCAAATCAAAAGCTACTCGACAGCAGGAAGCATCTCCGATGCTAAACCCATCACCACACTGACTTGCACCTGTTTGAGTCAGAGCCAGGCAAGGTGCTTGTAGTGATCCCTCCAGTGAGCAGAGGGCTGATGTTCAGAGATACCAGCTGCTCATGATGAAGCATGCACAAGCAAGTCTGGCTCTTTGCAGCCAGCCCCGACATCTGAACACCGGAAAAGAAGCTTTTCCCAACCTCATAAAGTATATCCAAAACCAGACGCTAAAATATGGTGAGGATTAACTACCAAGTGGCAGCATCACACACTTACCAATCTCACAGTTCTGTCCCGAGTAGCCCTCAGGGCAGGAACACTGGTATTTATCAGGGCCAGTGTTGCTGCAGGTACCACCATTCAAACAGGGCGGGTGGGTTCCGCAGTAGTTCAGATCTGCAAGAGGTGGGGAGCATTAAAACCATGGCTGAAAAGCAACAGAAACATCAGCACATGCATGCTTTGTTCCATTACTCTAGAGCTTTTACACAATACAAGCACACACATCCTGCAGGGCAGGACAGGGATAAGCTAAGGACACATGCTAACAGTGCCAAACAGCAGAGGAGACAGCACTGAGCAGCTGAAGGATGCAAACTCCCACCACGTTCCAGTGGACTCACTCGGTCTCTGCACACTCTTTCCATGCTGAGTTTGCCAGTGTTAAAATACAAGCGTTACACTGGGCTATGGGTAAGATTAGCATACCTTTGTCACAGAGCTGACCACCCCAGTTGGTTTCACAGAGGCATTGCCATGGTTCAATGCAAGTGCCATGGACACATCCTGGGTGTGGAATGCACTTATCACAGTACTGGCCTTGCCATCCATACTGACACCTTCGTTTAAAGAGAGGG
Organism: Psittacus erithacus; assembly: GCA_009867235.2. NCBI lineage: Eukaryota > Metazoa > Chordata > Aves > Psittaciformes > Psittacidae > Psittacus > Psittacus erithacus. The sequence continues at coordinate 13,788 of WYDI02024552.1, read as the reverse complement.
GGGGAAAAAAGAAGTCAGAGCAGGGAAACAACCCAAAGCCCTGTTAGAATCACCCCGTGTAGATGTGAGTGTGGAACTCCAAAGCCTGGAGAGAGAGACCAGGGTGGTGGTGAGAAGGGCAGGAGGAGGGGAGGGGAGAAGCTATTCGAGGTTTGTTTGATGGTTTCTTGTAAACAAACATTTTGGTAGTTTTGCCAAGGTCTCTCTTGCGGCCTCCTGACAAAAGAATAACTGTTCTGAGAGAGCCAGCATGAGGCCATTCAGCACAATAATACTCCTTTGGAGCCTCATACAAATGTGGCAGAGAGGGTGGGTGTGCACTACAAATCAATCTCTGGACTTTGACAGGGTGCTTTATAAACTGAGGGGGGGGAGAAGAAAAAGTCAGTAGAAACAATGGTTATCCAGAGAGCCCCATGAATACAAGGTTCCAGGCATTTCGGCCAGGCTGGGTTTGCAGGAAGACAAACAAAGCCATAAACACCAACCCCGAGCCCTTGGCAAGGCAGCAGCAAAGCACCAAGAGCTCTCTGCTCTATCAGAAGATAACCTTATTCTGAAGTGGAAGATGTACACTGCAGATACAGACTGGGCCACAGGAAGAGGTGAAAGAGAACAGCAGACATCAGGATTTTACATGTACTCAGAGAAGATCAGTTGTCAGTGTATTTCAGTTTGATTTATGCTGGCCTCTTGTCAGGGAATAACTAACACATCCAATGCTGAAAAGCTTTTCATTTAATGTCTGCAGAAGAAGTGATTATTATTATTACTGAAATCATGTATTGCTGCTACCAAGGAGCTACCTGAACTCTCTACTTAAAACAAAGATGCTCTTGTAAAGTAAAGCCCCCTTAAGGAAAAGCTCATTTTGGCTTTCATTTAGCTCTCACTAGCAAAGCAGAGCAAGGATTCTTCAGATTAAAGTGAATCTAAAGATAGAAACAAGGAAAACAAGCGGAAAGTAAAAAGCCAGGGTTTGTTGAGGTCCTGTATTTCATTAACAGGTCCTGAGAGTAATTGATCAGCAGCAATTATGCACTAAGCTGTCACTAAGTTATGAAAACAAACCTCATCTGCACAGAAGTCAGCTAAGCTTTCTATTTGTGAAACCCCCCACCATTCCACTGCCGATTTCTTCTCATGGGAAAAAGCTGGAAGGATCTATCCAATGGGTAATCACACACAGCCAGGGGTAAGTCCAACTTCCCTTCTGAAATCTCAGGTGACAAACTGCATCCTAATTAAGTGCTTTTTTTAATAGCTATTTCAAGAGCAGCCTATTCGAACTCAATGGGAAAATCTTATTAGCTTGTGTGTTAAAAAGAAGCACTAGGCCAACTTATGTGTCTGCGTGTGCAAAGAACATGAAAAAAACCCAGATCAGGCAAAACAGCTCTCTAGCAGCTCTTGGAAAATCCTTCTGTATAGGGAATATAGTAAGAAGGCACAAAGATCAAAATTCAGGAACATCCCATTTTAACTTGGGTTGCATTCAAAGCAACTCACTTGTGAGCTTGCACGCAAGCAAAACTAAGGGACCTCCCCTGCAAAAATAGGTATCCAAACTGAGACTTTTACTCCTTTCTGCCAAATCAAAAGAATGATTGTTTCCTTTAAAGCAAGGGTGAAGAGAAACAAGTAATTAAAAATAATATATATGTGTATATATATATAAAAAACACAGAAGGAAAAAAGCCATGGGCTTTAGAGCCAAAGATACGACTTTCTTCAAACATCAAGCTTCAAAGTGCAACAAACGAAGCAGGATAAGGCTATGGGCATTAGAAGAAGAGTTAGATATCCATTCCAGAAATAAGATTCATGGTAATAATTCTTGTTTAATAATATGTATGCAGCAGTTTCTCATGAGAAATTTAAAGTTAACTTTCCTTGTATAGTGATTCATGAGTAAATATGGGTTTGTTGGCTGGCCTGCATTAAAGAAAGTGACTCGCACCAAAAGGGAAAAGGATATTTTAGGAATGTTTGCAAGTTGCCTATTGTACCAGAACCCAGAGCAGTTTCTGCTGGGATGTTATTTTTAACCTCTGTTGCATTTATAACATACAGGCTATATGACTCATCAAAACTTAAAAGAGAATAAAATCTTGTTTCTGTGTTCACTTTAAAGATATTGGTCTAACTTGGCAAGCAGAAGTTATCTGAAAGCACCAGAAGGACAGCATTGTTTCAAGACTATGCAAATCAAGTGTGGGAAAGTTGCACCTTAAGTAAATAAGAGCACTAGTGCATGTCTGGGCAGTGAGTGGGAGGCAAGAGACTTAGAAAGAGAAAGGGAAGAAAAAACTCTGGAAACAAAGCCTGTTGTTCTGACTAGGAGACAGCAACCTCTACAAAGCATGTTTATTCTGATGACAGAAGCACAAATCACTGGTAGCCTTGACTGATACAATCCTCTCACCATCTGGCCCCCCGATACTTCCTACTCCTTGTGAGGCTTTTTTTCCTTTTCTAATTAAAAAAAGCTTTAGATTTGGTCTTCTGAGGGTGAAACAGCTTATATCAGCGCTGCTACATACTGAAATCACTGAACAACCTACAATGGCCCCATCCATCCTGTGGCTCGACTTTCACTTTGCAGCATCTCTTGCAGAGGATGAAGTAACTTCCCACCTTACTTTCAGAACATTCCTGGAGGACTTTGTGTTTTGGTTTTGAAGCACAGGACACAGGGACAGAGAAAGAATGAAGCACTGTGTCTATTTAGGCTGATTTCTTATAGTGTGTCAGACACCACAGACTTGGGTCTTGTTTGAACCACAGCTTATCTAGAAAGAAAGGCAGCTCCCTTCAAGCAAAAGTTTCCAGCAACAGAGAATCCACCAGTATGTTTGTCAGGCAGAAAAATTGCTTTCTGTTCCTTCAGATTTGTGAGTTTTATCCCTGAATTCCAAGCTTCATTTTTAACCCTTCTTACTAAGAAGCCCTCACTTCCCTATCACCTGTAAACAGATATGATAAAGGGTTACACACAGCAACTTACAACCTGTTTGTTGATGAAGAATTATCACATTTAATATCCATTAAACCCTCTATTTGTAAGGGAGGGACCAGCATGTTTCCCTGTGCTGTATAAATATGCTGTATTCCAAATACCTAATTGCTGGGTAATGGATAAACTCTGATTTTCATTGTATCCTTGCCAGGACAGAATGGACTTCAAAGCATGGGAGCAAAATTCTGCATTCATCAGAGCCTACTGACAAGATTTCATCCCAGCTATTAACCTCTCAGCACTCAGAGCCTGGCTCACAATGGTAAAGAAACCAAGAGATTTAACTAATCCCATTCTAAAGAATGCTTGACTTTTGCCTACTGATGGAAGAAACCAGGGGGTGGGAAGGAGGGAGGGGGAAAGACTGAAAGGGAGAAGGGGAGAGAAAAGCCACACTGTACTTCAAGCTTATAGTTGAAAAAGCCTATTAATCAGGTGAGGGGGGGAGAAGTACCCACAAAACATATGTACTGTTTATGAAGAAACAATTAGTTAGTGCTCCTTAGGCAGCATTCACACGATTTATCTCATACCCCCCTCCTCTACCAGTGCCACCATTTCACAAACCAAAAGCTTCTTAAAATTATCAGTGCATTAAAAGCCTGCTCCCCCCTTATTCTGGGCAAGTCAGCATGAATAATGTGCCTTGGTCAAAAACATGACTCCCAAACCACATTCCCTCTCCAGTCCTATTGTGCTTAGCATCACTTGTTTAATTATTTGGGGGGATGGAGGGAAACAAGGAGGGAGAGGGGCATTTACCTGCACTCTCCTGGAATTGTGCAAGAACCATGCTTGGGGCTACATCCCTGACGACAAATGGCTGTTAAAACAAAGAAAGAGAAGTATCAGCACGCTGCCTGCTTCCTGCATCTTTGCACTCATGGGAATGTTTTAATCTCTAACCAGCACTTTAATCCCACTAAATCCAAGGTTTTAATAAGTTTCTCATATCAAGTCTACTGGAAGACAAACCAAGGTAGGTGGCTCCCTGTGATGGGAAATCCGTCAGCTAGCATCACAGAGGAATCGTACCTAATGCTGTTCAATGTTGCTTCTATTCAAGAGAAACCGTCTCACCTTAGAGAACTCAAGTCACTGTGAGTCTACAGGTTTCCTTTCTCTGTCTTTTGCATGTGAACTGGTCCACTTTCCCTGGGTTTACATCAAATTCAAAGCAACTTTTAACTACTCCAGAATTACTTTTGAGCCATATCTCTGGACAAGATACTAAGATGGGTGTCAATTCAAATTGGAGGTAATCTCAGTCAGCAAGTCATGCTGATAGTCTGTGTTCCTGCTCAGAGTCCTCCTGCTTTCTCCTTCTGAAATTACTGAGGAAGTTGCCATTCCCTAATAAACATGTCAAACCATCTCAGGTAGAACAAACAGCCTGGGACTTTTCAGACACCAAAGCTTTACACTTGCCAGGTCAGCTCTAAAACAAGTCTCTCCTTCCTGCTTGTCCTGAAGTTCTGCACCAAAGGGGAAACCCTTTTTGAAGTCAGCGGCAGAACTCCCATTGAAGTCAATGGGCTGGGTTTTCTTCCCAAGGGCAAAGATGCGGATAATCAGAGAAAGAACATCTGCTAAGTGCCCAGTACTTGTCAGACCTCTCCAAGATATTAAAACAAGGCAGAAACTAGCCCTGCCCCTACTGCTCTGTGTAAAGAGTGAGTTGCTGTCCCATTATCCCTGCACAAACTGACCACTGAACTGCAACCTGGATACAGCACATTCAAATCCTAAACAAGCCTGCTGATTGTTTGGGGCTTGAGCATTTGTCACAAACCTTTGTTGCACTCTGGTCCCATCCAGCCTTCCAAGCAGGTTTTGTTGCCATTCTGGTCACAGGTATGATGAGTGAAGAAGTCATCTCTCGGTCGACAAAACTTGTTGCAGCCAAACCCATAGTAATGTTCTGCACAGGTCACACGGATCTGATACTCGAAGTGGGCAGCTCCTGCATTATGTTTCAAGGTCTGCCATTGACGGCTTGGGTTGATCATGCCAGAGTGGGATGCCTTCTCAATAATGCGATCGGGATCTAGAAGTTACAAGAGATGTCAGAGTTAAAAGTCTGTTTAGGTTTCACTACCTCCCACATCACAGCTTACCAGCTTCACAGGCAAGGCTCTTTAAGGCAGCTAGTTGGGTTTATTAATTTTCAGCCTTATCTTAGGCTGCCCTGGAGCTACAAGCCAGTAACTGAAACACATATGCAGCAGCATTATCAAACTGAGCAAAGCTTGAAATCAAAAGGGACTGCTAGGTTACTGCCAATCATTTATCCCTTTTGCAACGTAAAGGCATCCAGGAAGAATTACACAGTTCATGACTGAAGAAAATCCAGCTGCTTTTACTTCTAGCTGCAACAGATTGGTACATAACGTGATTTTCCCTGCTTCTCCTTTAATGGTACTATAGTTTTGTTTTTAAGGGGAATATTTATGAAAACATCATGCTACAATAGCCTAATAAAGCAATGTCTGCAAAGTGAACATAAGCATCACTAAAGGTTTGCAGCCTTCTGGGACTCTGGTGTAAACTCTAAATCCAAAACCAGCAACTCTGGCATCCAGATGACATCAGTGACCTCACCATGTTTTGGCTGAGAAATGCCATGGAAGTTCTCTCCTCAGATGTTACCTGACACTAAAAATTCAGGACTACCACAACTTGAAGCAGAGCAGTCAAATTACTGCTTATGCGTGCTACAGAGCTGGGTTCTCTCTATACAGCATTTCAGAGTTTAGACTTCGTACTTGACATTTAGTTGCAGCAAAAGTCTTTTGGCTTTCAGAGCCCTACAACTGTCTAAATTATGGCTTGAAATAATATTACTTCACCTTAGCTCAGAACATTGTATATATCTGTGGTATTTCACTTTGTAGTCCAGGTCCTGTGACTTAAATGATCTGATGCTGCCTTACGACCTGCTGCTAGCAAGCACTTGACTGTCAAGTGAAAGTTTATCATAAACCAGCCAAAATATCCTTGCAGACATAGTACAAAAACAACAGTAAGTACCAGGCTGCAGTGCTCTGTATCTGGGAGCATAATCCAGCGACAGACACAGCTTAGGTAGAAGGGCAGTTTGCCAATGATGTGTTAGAAAGCGGTGTGTGAAGTACTGGCACGTTTGAGCATTAAGAATTAAAATGTACTGATGTCCAACTTGCTCTTCCAACAATTACAAAGGAAAGTTTGGGGATTTTACATAAGGCAGAACTGAAGACTAATGAAGTTACTACATAAACCTTAAGATGCCACATGGGCACTTTTTCATCTGAAATACTTTTAGATGTCTTTGCTAAGGACCTTTGATTTGTAGCTTTCAAAAAGAACTTCCAAAACAGGCTTCTCAAGCTTCAGATCCCCATTATCAATTCCCTATTCTGCCTGCTTGTCTGCAGCACTGAATAAAGCTCAGTCAAAGCACTCACTGCACCACCACAGAATGCTGTCAATACACACACACACTAAGCATTTACCCATTTTTGGGGTATCCTTGGCATGCGACTAGAGCATTCATTAAGCGTTTACGGTGTGAAATTAAGGGCAACTTCTTATTCACCTTCTGGTATTTCTGGTTCTATAATGTTTTCCATTTAAATCAGGTTTTATTATTCCTTGGCACTAAGCCCCCAACCCCACATCTATGTGCAAGGCTTTCAGATGCGTGCAGGCCTTTATTAATTTAAACCCCATTCACAAGCCATGTAGATGCCCAAGGACTTTTCCATACTGGTCTATCCAGAGCAATATCATGTCCTGTACTGTGCAGGTGTAAGACTCCTAGATCTCATCAATGAGATTATTGACTAATTCTCAGAGGTGCTTAAGCAGATGCATATCTATTCGCCTTGAATAGGGCTAGTCAAGCGATTAGAGCTCCACTCATGCATGCTGGGGATGGCTTTGCTGCACTTGCCAAGATTACACCCTGATCTACAGCACAGTTGGAAAGCAAATGCATTTCCCCAAATACCGACTGTGCATAAAGACATCCTGTTTCTTGTAATAAAACAACTCTATCCTTTTCTCCTGCAAGTGGGAGAACAAAAGGGGAATGACGCTCAGTTTAGTTTTGTAAACCACCCCCTTCCATACACACACACACACTCACTCACTCTTGCTTTTCCAGCCTTTTCCTGCTCCCCATTGGGAACATACCACTGACAGCTATTTCAGTCCTTGGCACCAGAATAACAGTCGCCTTGGAAAAGAGATCTTTCCTCTTGCCTGTGCTCTATCATTCCTCCCCTATCTGCCAGCTCATTAGGAAGCATGTCCTTGCTGTATGTCTACAACATCTCACTCCAACCACTGACTCTTTTGAGCCCTTAACCACAAACTGAACTCAAATGGAAACATCCTTATTAGACCACTGGACTTTATTATTGTAAGAGCCCAGATGAAAACCAGCTGCTATTTTTCTTTGGATCATGGCTAAAATGCCTTTCATTTGATACGCCTTACAAAGCTACCACCATACATTTCAATTCAAGTAAGGTCTCACAGGCTTCAGATCCCTTTCCATGAGCTGTCACTCACAGTTTTCACAATGAAGTATTGGCATGTTCTTTCTTGTACTAAAATTTCTCCACCCTTCCCTATTCCTACCTGTGAGTATGCACTTACACAAGTGTGCTGACCCAGACTTTGCTGCAACAACTCTTCCATTCTTAGCCTGCACTGACAATGTTTTAAGTTTTATAGTAAGCAATCCCAAAGCAGCAGACTGGTTAAGGAAATAGAAAGCAGAGGTCAACCAGGCTTGAGAGAAAGCCATTTTCCTAACTCCTCTGACATCAGCTGACTCAGAAGCCCACGCTTTGACAGAAAGGGTAGAGGAAACATTAACCAATTCGAAATCGATGCAGTGGAAGAGAGAGGCTTTCTGTACATCTTTAGCTTCCACTCTGCACTTTGCTGTCAGAGAGTTTGTTGGTTTCATTCACTTCTCATGGCCACACTTCAAAGCTATTAATTTCTTTATTCAGTGGACAACTGTATCAAAGGTTGTAGGCACAGGGAAATGAGCTGTTCTGACTGCCCACCTTTGCTTTGCAGTGCTCCAATGTCTGGAAATTATAATTATGCAGCATCAGGGAGCAAACAACAAGAAAAGCCCAGACTCCTCAAGGCAGTTTGGGTGGCCAAGGACACCACAGTTATTTTCGAAGGCCTTTGTTTCACACAACTTCCAGCTATGGCTTAGTTTACATTGTGCTAAAGTCTCTTATGCCCAACTGGAATTCACATGCAACTGATACCAGTAATTTACAATAGCTCTTTGACACAGTTTGAGATGCAATGTCAGCCCCATTAGCTTTATGTATGAAGCGACAGTAGCAAGATGGCATCTAGACAAGAACCAGAGTAAGGAAACCATTTAGGTTGGATCTTGGCTCCAACAAAGCGTGATTCTCATCAAGTTCAACAGGGCCAGAATTTAACTGCAAACCACTCTTGGAAGCAAGACAAGAGAGTGTGTGGTAAAGGGAACGTAGGAGGAGTGGAATGTAGAGGGGGGGAAGGAAGCATCCACTCTAGGATCTCCTAAGGACTGCATTGATCAGAGGATGCTAGAGCCATTGAGAAGTTAAACAAAGCCTACTAAACCCAATTTTCTTAGGGAGAACTGTCTCAGACTCCTTACAATTCAATGGCAATTAGGGCAAAAGAAAATCCTGGACATCAAAAAAAATCCTCATCGCTTTATGTATGATGCATAGTTCTAATGATTTCCTTAACTAGCTTTTCAAGACTTACACTTCAGCTACGGGAAAGCTGACTGTAAGTAAAGCCATGTGGTACAAAGGGAAAGCTTTGTGCAATACTGTGACTGAAGTGACCTGGAGATGGATATGTGACAGCAAAGCTAGAGCAGAAATGCAAATCAGGAACATATGTGAGAACATGTCTGCACTTGGTCAAATGCACTGCTGAGAAATGAGGCAATTTTGTCTGAAGACAATTGTACTTCCAGAACATGAAAGCAAAGAAAGGGTTCATTGTGTAGCTTTGGAAATGCAGTTGTTTCATGAAAAAAGATGAGCTCTAATAATAGTAAAAGTGGCAGAGACTCAGTCTGAAAAACCTCTCAGATCCTACTATAAACAAGACCTTCACTTGGGATTCAGGCATCTTCGATTTTTAATACAGCAAGCTATTTTCTGCTCCTCCATAAAACACCCCATAGTCAAGAGCCAAAGTGTCTCCCAGTGCTTTGTAAAGCTGCGGTAGGACCCAAAAATCACAGGTTCCACAACAGCATTGAATGTAGCCAGTTGTGAAGCAAACCCTGGCTATCACTTACAGGTCATATGAACCATCTGCAGCGGACAACTTCTTGTCTGGAACTGATAGGACATGCCACGTATATTAAAAACCCATGAAGAGATCTGTATAGAAAGGTTCTCGGACTCAGAGGCCATTCCCAAGCACTATACCCTCTGCCAATTAAAACACAACACCACAGCACTGTGTACATTTCTACAAGGCCTTTCTTTCCTGAAGCATAAAGTCCATTTTGTTACTGTGAGGCTGTCACCTGGCATTCCAAAGTGCGCTACAAGAAGCTACAAGATTTGCCTAAGATGGGCCACAGTGTTGGTGCTTTTCTGTTGAAGGAACAAGCTTGTTGCATCAACAAAAGGTTTATGAGTTCAGATTCATACTTTCTCCCATGCCTTTTATGACACACTATTAAAGCCTTAGGTTGAAAATAGAGCTAATTTTACCCACCTACTTCAGTAACACTAGACAATAAGCAGAAGAGCTCATATGCCAAGAGACTCTATACAGCTTCCTCTAGCTTAGCAGAAAGTTTCTGAAACCAAAGACATTCCAGGCAAAAGATTCCCACCCTTGATTTCCAGCCAGCTCTACCAGGTGGTGTCTGGTAAATACTTTTCAGCCCCTGAATATAAATTCCTAGACATCCAACTCCCAAGGAAGAGCTGGTAGTCACTCCTGTTTCTCATCTACAGTCATCAGATGGATATCTGTAGCAATTCTTAGGAGATGGCTTTTTTTAAAGCAGCACATTCAGTTTTGAGAAGTACATAGTTTATAGGGAGGTCCCAAGTCAGCAAGAATCAGACTTCTAAATATCACTCCCAATAAAAAATCCAAACAAAAATCCCTAAGGAAACCCCTTGGCTTTTATTCTACCTAAGGAAAAAGAGGGAATTAACAGCAACTATTTTTAGGCATAAAACCATTGGTGCCTAGATTAGCAAGCTACTCACCCTCAACAAGCAATATGAGGAAGACAGGCTGCTGCAGAGCCTGGAGTAGTTGCTCTGAGTTGTCTAGGGGAGAGCTTTCCTCTCTCCTCATGCTCTGCTTCACAGTGAGCTGGTTAGACTACCAAAGGCCTTTCAACAGACAGGAGATCAACGTGTCTGAACTAAGTAAACCAGCAGAATGAATACTTACTAGTGGAGTTATCATTGTAATCCCATGCCTCAACGAGCAACGTGTAGGATCGCTGCGAAAGAGAAATGAGAGTTAGTTTCAAAGCCATACATTAAAAAAAATGAAGAAAAAAAGCAACAAAAAACCAAACCAAGAACATAAATTTCAATTAAAAAGAAAAATCCTTGTCTCTGCCCCAAACTAGAATACTTGAAAACATAAATAGGTAATAGATTATACTTGACACAAACATGATCTTGAATACCCATAAGCCACCTTATCCAGTCTGACTTAGAAGACCTTTCACCTTGGATAGCTCATCTTTGTCATCATTAATGCATCTTATGTACTTAACCAGGAAGCACAGCCTTTGACACCGCGCTGCAGCCACAATAAAGCATGTGTGGAAGAATTGCACATGGAAGACAGGAAACACCAGGCTAGCAAAGCAGCATCAAAACCCCCAGAAAGCCAAAAACAAACCCCCACCCTCCCAAACAGCTTCAAAAGAATTTTAGTTACAGAAGAGTAATCTTGATGTCCCTTCCCCCAGCCATCCTGAAAGCAAGAAGTGTTGCTAAGATTACTGTGCTCTGCCTTGACAGCACAATCTCCAGGGACTCTGCTTTTCAGCACCCCCTTTGAAAGCTTTGTCTGCATGAGGGCCATCGCAGCTCCCACAGGTATCAGGTAACTGAGGGAAGAACTGATGGATATGGGAAGGGGGTGGGGTGAGAGAGAGGCATTGTAAAACAAAGGCTAAGATCAGACTATTTGGAAGAGCAGGAAAAGGGAAGATGCACTATCCACCCCGTGTCACATTTACAGACACACTAAGCTGCCAATGAGCTCTCCAGCACTCCAGTAATAATAATCATAATCATAAGCATAAACCAACTGAAGTGACTCCATGGGTTGGGAAGATGCCAGCTATTACATCTAAGCCACCTTTATCTTCAATCCTAACTTGAGAACAAGAGCCATTAAAAGACCTTCTCCTCCCCCAGCTCCACTCAGATATTATTATCCAGGCTGTATCTTTCAAAACTGCCACTTAGCCAGCCCTATCCAAACTTACGGAATGATTCAAAACCAAAACCAAACACCACCAACCCCTTCACTCCTACAGAAAGCTGAATTAATATATAACTTGAAAAGTAAAATGCAAACTACAAATGAAGTAATAAATGTAACATGTTTCTGGTGTGCAGAACACAAATAGAACAAATAGGAACTCTTCATGACAGGTTTTGGTGTGCTGCCATAGAAGCTGCGTATCATAAGGTTTATTTCTTCTTAATTGCATCTGCACTCAGTCACAGTGTGCTCATTTGTGGTCTGCAGTGCTGAACACCTTTTCTGTAACAGAAACCAAAACAGAGCTCTGAGAGGAAGCTACTACAAGATGCAAGTGGAGGCAGACCTCAAATTCCTTTAGAGGAAAGGAAAAAAAATAGAGTTGAAGCAGCCCACTTTCTCACGACTGGACACAGCATGCAGCCTCTGAATGAAAACCTAGTTTGTGATGGACACCGCCTTGCAATATAGCCTAAATATGTTTCATATTCAAAGCAGACTTGGATTCCATTTCACTCACTGATAACTGTGGGAAAATGCTTCCAAAAGTAAGCAAAGCTGGGCAAGCTGAGACATGCACCCAAACTCCTGTGCAGAGGCTTCATTGGCCCAAACCATTTTCGGTTAATATTTTGTAGAAGTTGCATGTTATCTGTTACTATTCTAGACCAAGTTTGTCAAATTGAAAGACACTCTAAAAACAGACTAAAAGCGATCATTTTAGTGATCATTTAACACTGCTTAAAGCAGATTTAAGAAGTCCTTGCACAAGTCAGAGATAAATCAAAACCAAACCAGAATAAAACTCCCAAGTCATATTACAGACACAGATCATTCTATCTTGGGTGCTTCCTCACTGCTTTAATTACCAACATTGAGAAGCACAAACACAACATGTTCCCGCAAGCTCGAAAAAAGGATTATGATACAGAGAATAAATTATGGCAAGTAGCACTACTTCCAATAACATTAAGGATGTTTTCCTTTCAGCCTTGCATAATTGTTTTGGAAGATATTTTGTCTAAACTCATAGCAACAGTTCCCGGTTGGTTCTCAGGACTGTTTACCAACACACCTAGCCCTTAAGGAAAGGAAAGGCTGAATCCTAGCTTTAAATGCTACTGTTGCTAGATACTTGTGTGACCACTTTCCAACACCACACAGGATTTGGTTTAAAGAGAAAAGGCACTTCTGCTGAACTGGATGTAAACACAACGCAGGGGGAACAGACCTACCCCAGCAATTCCTCCGTTTCCTATGTGCACCCTCTCATCCCATCTGAATATTTTAAATGAAGAACCCCTGTCCTGAAAAGGGATTAGACAAAGAGTGGCAGTTTAATCTCCTGGCTCTGTCCCTCTCAGCACGGGGCAAGAAAAGGACAAGACTTTGTGCTCAAGATGGGACACTTCTAAACAAAAGACACACAGACACTCAGAGCCCCACAACAGTAGCAAACCGCCCTCAACAATCCAACTATCACATACCTCTAGCCAACCTCCCCCCCCAGAAAAGAAGCAGTTCTGTACAAAGACTGCACTGTTGAGATTTTTTTTAAGTGCATATCATCCCCACTCTATAGATCAACAATTCAGATATCTCAGGAATGACTGCTTACAGCGTGGAGGTTTAAGCTTTCCCATGCCCATAGATGACCTCTGCCCATCTTTGAATAAATATATATATCCAGACACAAGAATTCCACATCATGCACCTTATTCCATCAAAGCAATGTCCTAGGCAACAAGGCAGCCGTGAATTTTCCAGAGTCACACCCAATTAGCCACTGTAAACCTGAGCTTGACCAGAAGGCAGGGATTCTGGCTTGAGAGGAAAGGCAGCTTGAAAGAAACAGCAGGTCGGCACGCTTTTCAGAATATCCACTGTCTGATCAGCCCAGAGGACTGAAAGGCAGCATGGCCAAATTTAAGCAAAGCTTCTTCTATGAGTTAAGCTGTGAGAGGATAGAGATGGTTAAATTCAGACTCCAAAAAAAAAACAAACAAAGCACCAATGCGCAAGAGCTGTTCTCAATGAGAAGACACCAGGATTTAGTCTTGATATATGTCAAGACAGATTGTGAAATCACTGAAATCTGTCAGGAACAGTCCCTATAAAGGGTCTGAACAGGCAATGCAACCTCTTCTCTGGTTATTTTTTTCAAAAAATTGGTTTTGTCCTCAACAGAAAAAGGACATGGAACTGTTGGAACAAGTCCAGAGGAGGCCACGAGGATGATCAGGGGACTGGAGCACCTCCTGTAT